>JAECUM010005493.1:0-96188 GCA_016617855.1 Megalonaias nervosa | reverse complement strand
AGTGCCAGTAATTTTCCACTGAGGTCAAATGGACAGTCAACCAGTGCCAGTAATTTTCCATTCAGGTCAAATGGACGGTTAATCAGTGTCCAGTAATTTTCCACTGAGGTCAGATGGATAGTGCCGTCCAAAATCAAAATCAAAATCATAAACCATCTGTATATATTTCATAATCATACAATATATGTTATGCTGAAATCAAAATCATAAACCATCTGTATATATTTCATAACCATATATCACACAAAAACAGCCCCCTGACAAAATAAAAGTCATGGGGAGCTAATATTTTTTTATTTTAAATATATAAATATATATATAATGAACCATGAAAACATCAATGATATTATCTGTGCTATTAAAAAACTAAAACATAACGGAATAAAAATATCTGATAATCTCGACCCTCAGAAAATTATGTGCGATTTTGAATCACTGCAACAGAGAAAATTTGATAATAAATATACACCACCTTCAAACTACAGATTTATAAAATTAATCTATCAATCTATGCTTGAATCACTAGCTATGGTAAACGATGATCAGATAAAGCTATTTGCACCTCTTGCACAGTCAATCGAAAAGGTTAAATCCGAACTGTCTCGTGAATACGAAAGAAAAAAGATCGTGGATAATCGTATAATGCAATTAAGAAAGATTATGCTATCTGATTCTGTCAGTAGTGACGCTGAGAGCAGCGATGGTGAAGGTGGACCTTTGACTGTAATTATGGCTAAACAAAAACCTTGGCAAAATTGACAGTTGAACTATATACAGTAATTCTGTTTTTGTTAAGAAATAGTTATTTGACGTATTCAAATATTACCCGTTGATTATATTTTTTCGAAATTGCAGATTTGTATGTTTTATCAGCTACATGTTGTACCGATCGTGGATGTATATCAAAATATCTGGCAGCTGCGTTTATTGATGGGAAGGTCATTTCTTGGTCTGTTTCTATATTTATGGATTTAATAGCTCTTTTTCCGAATACTTTACACCTTCCTGTATTTCCACGTATAGAATTTTGACTTTGTGTAACGACTTGCAAGTTAGATAGCTGATTATTCTGGGGATTCCCATCCAAGTGGTCAACTACAAATCCGTCTTTAATCAATCCAAAATAACACTCAAAAATGAACCTATGAAATAGATATCTATTTCTTCCAGCATTGAATCTAAAATAACCAGCATTATCAAGACTACCGACTGGTTTTTTCAGTCTGCAGTTTCTAATAACACCAGCTCGAGACGCTTCATAATTTTTGACGATCGGATGTTTCACAAATTCGTTTTGCTCCATTTATATACTAATACTATTTGTCTAAATTATTATTCTGAAATCTGGCCAGATAATCCTCTGCGGTTTTTATAGGGGATTTACCTAACGATGTATCATTTTTTTGGTCATAATAACGTTTTAATTCTCTATATTTTTTACCGCCGCATTTCACACATAACCGAGTTTTTCCTCTGACTCCAGCACCACACTGAATACACGGTTTTGGTCCTAAACTTCCATGTCTAACACATTGCATATGGTAGCCACAGAATTCATTCACGCATGCTCTGTTACAAGGAGAAGTATGTCCAATTTTAAGCCAGTGGCAGTAATTCTTTGTTTCAATCATATATATATACTAAAAATTCAATTTAAATATTTGTTTTAATTATATGGAGGAATTATCCGTTATTGAACCTTCCCCTGCTAGATTTGACCTTGACAGACTATCAGAATATAAATTTAGTGTTTCGATGCAGGATCTAGCTTTAACGAATGAAGATATAACTAAATGTATCCGTGAAGCCAAAAAAGAATTTCGTGACGATGGTGCTGCTCATGTGTGGTCAACATTCAGAGTTGGAAATGTTTTCAATGTGATGAATGACAAACGAGGAAAAGTAATTATTAACCACCTTGATAATCAAAAACACTTTATTTTAATAAAATTTATTGTAAACACAGATGATGATATCTGGATTATTCGTGATAAGCGTGATCCAGTACGTGTGCAGTCGGGAAGCAATATTATTCTCTTAAATAACAGATCCAAGCCCGGAATACTTACTGGTATTGATAAGCCATATTATGAGCGAGGGTATCCTGTGACCGCAGTTGTATATGCAATATATCCGCTGAATGATAAACCTAATGTTAAGGATCTTAAACCGATGAAACTGTCGAGAATAAACTGTGTAGCTGAACGAGTTACAGAACATTTTACAAATGCGATACGTGGTAATGGCCTGACAGATTTAAGACGTAAAAAAATAAACACATGGGCAGAAACAGTTAAAGATACAGGAGCGTCTATCAGCGACGTTGCTGAGCTAGAAAAGAAATTAAGATTTCCAATAACAGTGAAGACGTTAACCGGAGAGATTTTATATAAACCAAAATACATAAAAAATGGAGCTCCGATAGATATTACTGATCATAATTCGCATGCGTGGACCTCAGCAGTAACAATATTTCCACGAGATAGAACGGTTAAATTTTATGATGGTCATATACTTGATTTTATCAAAAATATCAGTAAAAGTGACCCTGTATCTGTGTGGTTATTTCAAAGTTCAGAATACGAACATTACGATCAGTTTGTACGGCCTAATGGTGATATTTACCGTACAGAATCTCTTCATGAAGGAATGGAACATCTTGCGCTGAAATATACTTCAGACGATGTCAAAGTTAGACAATTATTAAATAATTGTTTTACCGTTTCATCAGTAGCTGCCCATTTCGCTCAGGAGAAAAATTCATGGAAACCGACACGATCGGAATTTATTGAATATGTCCAGAAAAGTTGTATAGAATATGGACACGGTGGATTATGGAATACCAAATACAACTATAGTGACGTTATCTCTGTTGATATGGCAGCGTGTTATCCTGGAAGTTTTCTTGGATATGGGGAATGTTCTAGATACTTTAAGAGATTTGGACATCCATCACACGAGATGACCAAGGTTTCGATAAACGGACCCCTACCAGATTTTGATTTAACAGGATTTGCGTGTGTAGAATCATTCGAGTTTGCACAAAATCTTCATCCTATCAACTATATTTGGTTTGGAAGACATTTTTCAGAGAAGTACTGGGTACCGATAGTGCTGTTGAGGTATATGCTTGATGCTGGAATTTTAATATCGTTGAGAGTAACTGAAGCGATTATATCGTATCGTCCACAGAAGCAAGTTTGGTTACCAGAACCTGTCGATGATGCCAGGAAAGAATTCCTTGATCTTGACGAAGATGACTGTAAATGCAGGGACGATGAAAAACTTGCAAAAGATCTTGGTAGAAAGATAATCGGCAAGTTTACTCAAGGTAGTTCATAAGATTATAAACGACACTGTACAAGACTGATTATGGACGATGCTGAACTAGATTTTATAATCGCTGATACAACGGAAAAAAATACGTTTGTGAACCGATGTAATGCTTATTTATCAGACGGGACCAAACTAGGTACGATTGTGAGCTATATTGATGGCGATTCACCGCAGTTCACTCATTTAAGATCTTCGATGTTGGCTTATGTTTCAATAAATCTATTGTCGATGATAAACAGATTTCCTAATGATGCTGTTAGAGTTGCTACGGATTCATTTTATATACATAAAAAGTATAAGGATTTATTAAAACCGCTGCTCGGTAATGGTGAATGGGGAACATGGAGGATAAAACAAGAAAATATACTTAGTTATTCTGAATCTTCAGACGTTGAAATTATGGAGAAATATTACAAAAATAATAATCAAGCATCAAAGTCATCTGCACCATCTGTATACGATCCTGTAGCTAGACATAAGACTGTTTATCTTAACGGATGCGGTGGTTCAGGCAAAACAACTCGTGCGATTAACTTATTTATGAATAATAGTTCAGATATAATTGTTTTGACACCTACACATAAATTAGCCAGGGAAATAAAAGAACGAGGAGTAAAATCATGTACATACCATAGTTTCTTTAGATGGTGCGGAGACACATGGACTCCTGAGAGAATGGGTGAAAAATATATACCTAAGTATATTATATGGGACGAGATATGCACGGTGTCGTTAGAAGTATTAAAAGTATTTCTTGAATGGTTGTTATTAAAGAATACTGCTGTGATAATGTGTGGTGATCATGGTCAACCACCACCTTTTATTGGACAATCTCCACATGAATGGCTGAAGAATAACGTAGATTATTATGAAGAAATAAATGATGACCGTAGAGCCATTGATGAACCGCTGAAAGAACTTAAAAGATTAATCAGACTGCAGCCAGATAAAATACATTGTGAAATAATACGAGGAGTAATTCCAGAAACTACGATGAGTGATTTTTGGACTTTATGGAGACCCGCTGATTTGATAGTCGCAAGTAGAAAGATAGTTCGTGATGAACTACAGAAGAAATTATTTACGTTACACAAAGAAAAGTTTTCAGATCTACTTGTACCTTTGTGTTATCGCCCAGCGGACACTCGACGGCAAAATATCGAAGTGGAAATTCCTGGGGGTGGGGTACAGAATCTCGTCTTGAATGATATTGTTTTGGTTGCTATTGATGTTGTTGAATGCGCATTGAGTATGGATAAATCTCCGTGGACGTTAGGATACGCTATAACGATTCATTCATCTCAGGGATTAACTATTTCCGATACGATTATCTGGATCGTAGATGATCGGATTGAATGGTCGAATTTAGTCTATCTTGCAGTTTCTCGAGTCAGAAGAATATCTCAACTACATAGGGTTATTATAGATTACTTGATAACTGAGGAAATCACTAACGACCCTACTGCAATAAAGAAAAAATTAGCGGGTTATAAACAATGTGACAAAAAAAATAAGCGTAACTTTGATATTGATGCTGAATTTATTATAACGCTAAAACAAAGACAGAATAATGATTGTGCAAGCTGTAACTGTAAGATGCTATGGCAGTATTCGAATAATAATCCAAGACAATTTACCGTAGATAGAATTAATAGCCATCTAGGTCACACACGTGATAATGTGATGCTGACCTGTCTTGAATGCAATCGACGTAGAGGTGCTAATTTACATAAGTGAACGTGGTGGTAATTGTGTATCCGCAGGAATTACCTGTAATTGTTCACGTACAAATCCACGCTGAGGGGCTGTAGAATCTAGTCTGTAGATTGCAGGTCTTCCAGTGGATCTAACTATGTCAGAAATTGTATGTGTAGTAACGCTCCAGACAGGATCGGTTGCTCTTTTTTAACCACCCTCAAGTTCCCCAGGCTCATATAAATATCTTTCAGTTACATTACCTAATATTGGTCGAGGTTGTTGTTTATCGCTACGGGTTATATATTTTTTTTGTAATCGCATTAGAAGGTTTCATGGAAGTTGCACGAGTAATTTCATTATTTAATGCAGATATCACACCTGGTAATCTTGCAACCCGTTCACGAGATCTCTCTCCGGACTTAAAGTTAGTAGATATTTCCTTTGCGTATTGATATCCAAATAACCGCTCAGCTAGTGTTCTATTAAATCGTTCAACGATTGCCTGATCACGATGAATTTCAGTATGCCCTCGTCTGATTTTAACGTTATGTCGCTTCATCAATGATGATACTGCACCAAGAAATTCTTTACCAGGATCAACCTGTAATAATTGTGGCCATCGCAAAGGTCCTCGCTGATAAATTCGCTCGAACGCAGACGCAACTTCAGATGCTGTCTTTGTTGATAATGGTTCCGCTTCTTTATGTCTACTCGCAACGTCAACGACAGTCAATGCGTATTTGTACGTGCGTGATTTTCGTCCACGTGTTTTAATAGTATCGTGCGGTAAAAATAAAATATCTGCTTGATGAACTTCATTAGGGACGCTGACATCAAAATGTGCATATTGAATTTTTTTAGGTGGTGGTAGATAAATCTGCCATATTGCCTGTCGTGCTAACCACGCTGCAGCGACATTACGTGAGACTTTGGCTGCTTCGGAAAGTTTAGTAATAGCTGCTTTGCCTCTCCAATATCCTCTCGGGGAATAATAAACAGATTCCATTATATTAGTTATATAATTAATTACCAGCCCCTAGCATTATTTTACTTTTCATAGCAGTTTTTACTAGAAAACTAGCGAGTTTTTCTCTGAGAGATTTATTAGGTATAGAATTTAACGGATGAATCAATTTCACATCTGCGAGATGTCGTTGTTGTAAATCCTTACTTTTATACGCAACATCATGAACATGACACGCTTGATCAATATTATTTACTGGATGCTCTCCTGGTCTAGGTTGATCTTGATCATCAAGTCGGATATCAAGTCGGGTTCCAGGACCACAATAATTATATCCAGGTAGGTGTTTCTCACCGGGGTATTTAGCCCATGGGGTTCCTGGTAATTTCCCTAATGAAGCGGCTATATCTCCACCTGTCTTTGATGAAATAAATTTATATTTTTTTGTGCCACATTTTACACACCTGCCTGTAAGTGCGCGTCTTTTATTTTTTGTTGTTATTGTCGTTAATCCAGTGGTATCGGTAGGTGCTCTGCATCGAACACAATATAAATTCATATTATTTATTATATGGATATAATTGATTTCTCAGCGACACGAAAACAAGAACCAGTAAAGCACCATCCAGCATTACCAAATTCTATTAGAATGATAATAATAGGTCCATCTGGATCTGGTAAAACACAATTATTACTTAATCTAATAATGCGATGGCTCAAGTGGGATAGGTTATATTTGGTAGCACCATCTGTAGATGATCAGCGGTGTTATGGGGTACTTAAAGATTTTAATGAAAATGCAAAAATATTGGACAAAGATGGAAACGATGTTATTGATTTTATTACCGATATCGATGAGGCACCATCTGTAGATAATCTAGATGGACTTATTAATAATTTAGTAGTGTACGATGATGTTATGCTGGATAAACAATCCAATCCAGCTAGAATATTTTCTCGAGGTAGGCATAAAAATACTGATGTGATTTATGTTACACAACGATATACACAGATACCTAAGGTAATTAGAGATAACTGTAATATTTTGGTTGTATTTAATGGAGTAGATAATTATACCCTGCAGAATATTTACTATACTTGGTGTTCAGGGGACATGGACATGATTAAATTTAAAAACTTATTTTCAAAAGCACAATCTATTCCGTTCGGATTTATAACGATAAATCTACATGACCCAAGATCTAGATATCGTGTAGGTCTGGATAAAATCTTTGGTTAATTTATAGCAGCAGAGCGTGGACGACAAAAATTGAGTGACCCGGTAAGTAAACTAAACGCATTATAACATTAAAAAACAAAAAAGTCAAAAAGAAAATAACAAAAATGAGCTAACCCAAACGATTATATTATCCGTTTTTCAAACTATATGGTAATAATAAAAGTTAGGAGGTTCGGTTTAGCGTTATTGACCTTATTTTTCAGCCCCTGTAGGAACCTTTATTTTTGTAAAATAAGGTCAGGAAAAAGTTGTAGGGTCCACCCTCTCTGCTGCTGATGGAAACTTGATATGTGCAGTATCCCAATGTATAACCTCTGTGTGTGTGTGTGTGATTTGGATTGTTAACGTAGCTTTACAAACTTTTCAGTCATATCGCTACGATGCAGTGTGGCAGTTTATAGAGATATTTAGCACTGGGGTATCATGCCTCATCATGGCCAACCCAGTCACTTTATCCTGACACCAGTCCGACCAGTCCTAACACTAACCTCTTAATGCTGAGCGTCAAGGGAGGCAGCTGCTAGTACCATTTGTACAAGTCTTTCGTATGACTCGGCCGGGGTTCGAACCCACGAAACTTCCGCATCAGCGGCGGACCTTTTAACCACTAGGTTACCGGAGTGGTTTAAGTGTATAACCTGATGAATTCTGTTGCAACATAAAGTCAGCCATCTTCCTCCATTTCACAAGGCAACAAAATTTTAAGCACAAAACTTTTGACAGTTTTAGACGTACGAAAATCTTTCGCTTTGAACAAAAATACCTCTTTAGAAAATTATTTAAGTCTCAGAAGTGAAATTTTAGCATGCTACTATTTTCTCTGGAGGCCTTGCATGGAGATAAGTGTATTGACGGAACAGTTTATTCTGGAATTCAGATTATGTCCCCACCTTCAACCACATTTATCTGATAATCTGTTCTTGGGCAAGGCACCTTACACCAGTCTGATAATCATCTCTTAATCTGTGTAGCAATTCAGGTTACAAGAACAAATGACTGACGGACAGATGAAAAAGAAGATAAATCACAATACCTGCCGGTTCGTTCTTAGGGAAGACACTTGACCACAATTGTTATAGCATTAAATGACGTACTTGCATTTGCTGTACCTTAGAACACCAAATCATTTTTGTGTGACTAACAAATACGATTAACATAAGAAAGAAGAAAGAGAAAAAACATCTTTTCACACAAATTTATGATATTTCAAACAATGGAGAGAATAAAAATCACACACTCTGCTCATAAAACATTACTCAAAACACTTTCCAACTCCATAATAAATACAGTTTAAGTTGACAGAAAAATCCCCACCCACTCCCAAGCAACAACCCCAGCCAGCAAAAACAAACCAAACCAAACAACAAAAAAACAAACAAACAAAAAAACCCCTCAAAAACCCAGAAAGGAAAAGATTAACAACAGCATCAATAGCAAGTACAACAGTAGGGATAATCCTCATCATTACCACCATCATCACAACATCACGAAAATAAAGCTATTACCATCATCACTACAAGATCACGAAAATAATAGTAATACGGGCATCGAACATGACCATATTAACAGCGATTATGATAATATTTATTTAAAAGTTTCCTCTACCATAATTCCGATATCCACTCTAAAATCTAAAGCTCCAATTATTTTGTTGTTGCTAAAATTCAGAATCCAACGATGACTAAACAATGTACGTTACACTTGATAACCCCATGGCCCTGCACCGGGCATACACCATACAGTACAGCAGTACTATCAATCAGAGAGTAAAATGCAAATAGAAAAATCACACCCTTTAAGAATGCAGCACACTCTATTTAGATGACATTTGGTGCCTAACATAGATTTATTGCAAAATGGGAAGAGTTTTCAAAGTTCTTGGATGAAATAGCCAGGGATTCTTTCCTTGCGGCGATGGAACACAGGTCTGGCTATGTGAAAAGGATGAACGCTACATACGTCACTATGTATTGATGACGTCACAATGAAGAAACTCTGAGCCAAGAAGTAGACTGGTTCCCTTTCGTACTGTAACATAAAAATATAACATTCGTCAGCCTTGACCTTATCTTGATCAACATGGTCACGGTCTCTTAAACGCCAAGGCCGATATGCGGATGATTTCAAAGTTTTTACTGATCCAGGTATAAATAAAATAAATTTATTGTAGAAAATAATGAGTGAAACTTTAGATCATCGTTTTATATTTTAATCGTTTTACTGAGGACTTGTTCTAAAATGGGCACGAAGCTCTGGAAAAAATGGCCTTCGCGTTTAAGAAAAATATCATTTTTTTTATGTATCTACTGTCAGTGGTTAGTTAACACATTTAAAGTGCTTTATTTCAGCTACTCTTTATTGTAGCACACACCTTGTTTTACCTGACAGTAATTTTTATTTTGTTTTATACATCCATGATCACTCCTATCCAACCTGTAAGCAATGCAACTAGGCATTGATTTTAACAAAGGGCCTAGTTGGATAGCATAAGACGCCTACCATGATATTCACGTTGTTTGGGTCTACATAAACAACATAAATATCGGAGTAGACATGTTATATTATAGGACTAAGAATGGACATTTATAATGTTCGCAATCACGTGGACGCTGAAAGATCAAGTGAAAAAAAATGAATCGATGCTTTACCCATCATCTTGTTGTTGTATATGTTATGATCCAATGTAGCATTAATACATATCATTGACAGAATAATATGGAAGTGAAAAAGTCAGTATTGCATTGGCTAGATTTGTGTCCTATAGACACAAGCCTAAAGTATTGATGTGCTATATGTAAACAATATTCTCAAGTCACCATCAAGTCCAAGACACAAAACATTTGGAGGCCAGAGGCACTGACAACAATATTCTATTTTCAGTTTCATACATTAAGTGTCAGTATAATTATACTGATTTACAGATATGTGAAAACAGACATTGATAATACTAGCAATTGGGCAAAGTATGTCACTGTGACTCATTCTATGCATGATGATATGTGCCCCACTAGATGCATCCATTCATCAAGTTTCCTCAATATGCATGATGATGTGTGCTCCACTAGACGCATCCATTCATCAAGTTTCCTCAATATGCATACTTCAGTGATTTAAACTGGACAGTTCTAACAGTACATGATATTAAAAGTAATTTGCATCCATTGTTGTGATGTTAATTTCAAGATGAAGGCATAAGCATTTTATTTCATACCCTAAAAGAGAAATCATCTCCAAAGTTAAACTAAAAATGGTGGTTTTAAAAAAACATCACAAATTTGGAAAAGGTGGTTCATGTGATTAACTGGTTTTTATAGATGTATCACACTGTAAAGCAGGCATTGGGATTCAATAATGAGGTGCAGCCAACTCTAAACAAACTATACACAAGCATGTGACATAAAATCTATACCTTAGTAATGGTACATTTGTATTCCCCAAAAGTGGAACACATTTCAATGAATCATCACTCTAAACATGCTTTTTTAAATGAGCCACACTTTTACATTGGATGTTTTGGAATGCATTCATGTGGCAGAGGATAATGATATCTTAGTATTTACACTCTGGTAAAATTGATGGGATTTGATTTTGAAAGACAAACAACCCTTCTCACCATGATAACGTCTTTCTCTTATAATGATACTTCATACATGGAAAGAAAAAAAATTGAGCAAGGGGAAGTAAAAGGAATATTATTAGTATTGTGACATACAAATTCCTGATTTTGCAGGTTAGAGGTAAACATTTTGTGCCTAGAATTAAACTGTGTGAAAAACTGCTATAATAAAATAAAATCCAATGATGGCATCTACATATGCATATTAACATTTGTACTTTGTCTGTACCAGGTAATTTTATATTTTCTCAGTTGAGGTAACACAAATCCATATTCAAAATGTTACTAAATGAAAAGAAACTGGAAAAATTGCTGCAATAGCCTGAAAACATTTATGCTATCTACTTATTACTGCAAAACATGCTTACATTTCTTCTGTCTAGCATAAGCGATTTATGGTTTACCATGCCAGCTAGGCAATTTTTAAAAACAAGTCTAATTCTAAATTTTATATAGGTGGGCAAAATTGAAACATGAGGGCAGTGTCATTATAACATAAGCAGATCTTTGAACCTCAATATATCCAATTATTTTCTCTGGTCTGTCTAATCAATTTTTATGATATCTTGCTTCCAATTTTGGTCACAAATTTCAAGAATAGTTTAGAAAAAGATGTAACAAACTGTTATAATGGCTTGAAAATCAAATCATGTCATCTATATATTATAAACATGGCTAATAAATAACACCAGTCTACTTCAAGTGATTGTAGTGTGATATTCCATACAAGGTGTATGTAAAAACTATTTCCAAATCACAAATGTCTACAAATGTACAATAAAATGACAAATTACAAAAAGGGCATGAAAATCTAATAAAGTTGTTTCAACATACTTAAATATGCCTTTCAAATTCCATTTGCCAAGCTGAAGTGATTTTTGCTCAAGTTGTTGATGAGGCTTTTGCAAAAATGTTATACAAAGCAGCAAATAATGTGTACAAATAATTAAAAAAAATGTCCGCTCCCAGAACCAAACCGGGTCTTTGACCCCTTTCACATACATAAATAACCAGTCTGGTGTTTGATCAACTCATGATATACAAGTGTGTAGCATGGTGTTTGAACCCATGAAATATAAATATCCAATCTGGTGTTTGAATCAACTCATGATATACGAGTGTGTAGCATGGTGTTTGAACCCATGAAATATAAATATCCAATCTGGTGTTTGAATCCATGATATATACACATCCAGTCTGGTGTTTGAACCCAAGCATGATATAACAATATCAAGCCTTGTGTTTGAACCCACTGATAATATAGAAATATCCAGTCAGGTCACTGAAGTGACTCATTATATGTAAATATCCATTCTGGACTTTGCACCCACTAATGATATAAATATCCAGCCTGGTATTTAAACCCACTCGTATAAATGTCTAGTCTGGTTTTGTATTGCTTAAATGAGTGAGAGACAGACAGATGAATGGACAGCCAAGAACCAAATTGTCTCTATCATTGGTTAGAGACCTAGATATAAGTGACCGAGTGATGAATTGACTGCTGACAACCGATCTCTCTTTCCTTCGGTAGAGACCTAAATATGAGTGCAATATATGCAATGTTTGGTATATGTTTTACTGAAACAAAACATTTCAACCATTCAATTAACCACTCTTGGTGATCTTGCTGCATGTGAAACAACTGAGTATAGCTTCTGCCAGACCAGGAGAGATGAAGACCAAATTGAGTAACTATGAATTAAGTATGTGAACAGAATGAAATGTGTTCCAAACACCCTCATCAATGAGGACAGAGTTTAAAACAGATTCTTTGCAGATGACCACATTAAGAGTTCATTGTTTCTTCATATAAAGTAGTTTTCATGGGCCAAACAACTGTGAGGCTCCTGTTTTTACTTCAAGTAAAAAATATATATCACACTTACAAAATGACCGAAGATGGTCCACTCATCATTCTTTTTTACTGCTAAGTACTGACCACAATTGCTATCAAAAATGGTTAAAAAAATTATTCATATATGAATGATATCCTATTGTCTAATCTGGTAGTTAAAGATTTCGTAAGATTAAAGTTCTTTCATAGACCAAATGGTCTCTACAAGTTTTAACTGTTAAGCTCATTTTTATTGAAAGGGCTACCATATTACTGCGCTGATTCGGAATGAAATTACACTTCATATTATGGAAAATACATCACTGTCAAAATGTACATACACAATTCCAGAATGTCAGCATATACAAATCTGAAATAGTTATCTCCCATCGATTATAATAACCTAGAATGGATGGGTGGTGACAGGAAATTACAATATGGTGAATTAACCATTGTTTCGACTAGCAGAAGTGGAAAAACAAACATTCTATTCGCCTGTTCAAGAATTCAAAAGTAAAACAGATCATAGTTGTCAATCATATTTGTATTGAGAGCTGGAACTTTTAGGTGTTTTAAGACCTGTGTGGACTGCAGATTGTGTGGGGTGAGGTGGGAGTTCCTTAGAAGGTGCTCTCCTTCAAAGCTAAAATTTGTAGAAATTTAGTACAATATGTAAATAAAATGATGGACAGAGATATTACAAATTTCCTTCATTGATATGCTATGGGTTTAATGCCATTTTTCAACACATAATAAGCTATATATGGTGGCCATTATAACTGGAGGGGGAAGAACCCAAGAAAGCTCCGTTAAGAACCAATGACTCACAGGAAGCTCTTAGCATGCTTTTTCACAGATCCACATTTGTCTAGAACCCTTATGGAGAGAGGTGAGATGGCAGTGACTGATAATAGCAAGCGCTTAGACTACTTCAGTGACATGGGTCCCCCCCCCTGTGAGACAGCATTGGAATGAACACTGGTCCACTACAAGGATAGATGGAAATTAGGGTACAAAATGATTAAGATGTTTTAAACTGATGCAATGTATGGCTCATCTGCAAATACTGAACATAATGCATCATACTGGCAATAAAAGAAATAATAAGACATATTTTTTTTTTCTTAAGATTAATCAGAAATAATCATGTTTAGTTACTTCATGCCTTGTCATCACCACACATATAAGGAATTTAAATTATAACATGCATCAATAGAAGTATTAATATCATTTAATGTGTTACCGACACCCACTTTTCTATCATTGAAAGTGTTACCAACACTTGCTTTTCTATCATGAGTCATCTCTGTCCATGAGAATCATCAAAATGCAAGGAACTTTCTTAAGGAAATATCCCTATAACTGGGTTGAATCTGTATTTTGAAAAGCAAACGTATAAATAGGAAATGATGGACGAGGGGGACTTGCAATGCCTATTGATGGTGCTGCCGACTTAAACAAGCTGATTACAGCATGCATATATAGAATGAAGATAAGAGTAGTTTTACTGAGTATAGTTGGGCATGACTGTATTGAATAGAATACACTGTGATCTCAAAAGTACTGAGTGGTCATATTGAGCTTTGTTTTGAATATAATGTGATGTCATCAAACAAATCATTAAATAAAGGTTAATGTCATAGGTATGAAATAAGTAGCCGACCGGCGTGATTTGAAAAAATGCAATTGGGCATAAATATGTTGAACACGGGTAACTGGAAAAGTACGGTTGAATGTTAAATGACTTCACAAGTCAGTTCAAGTGGGTGGTTAGAAGTGGTAATCAAGCGCTGCCCATAGTTGGAAATGATTAAAACCTAACAATCTGCACTTAAAAATTAAGAAATAAATACACTTTAAATGCTTTCATTCAGGCAAGACTGGATAGTTTCCCTGGAACTAAAACCTAACGAATTCACAGTACAATATTCTAGTAAAGGGTGTAGACACCATTTAACGCCAGTGGCTATTGTAATTGTCTAAAACAAAAGAAGTGGTTTCTAAAGATATTGCAATAGGTGCGCTCAACCGAGTCACTAAACTGCTAAAGGCAGTTAATACATGCAAAACAATTTCAAAGGTTATACGAATCTAACCCCCGTCGACACAGTAAGCAAACCTGAAATCGATGGTAAATGAAGCAATCTTGTCACATAAGATGCTGTCCACTTTACACTGTTAGTCCAGTATATGCATCCTATGTATGAAATGTATGCGTTGATTTTATAATTCATAATTGGAAAATTGGGAAATTTACATTTTATTCTTAATACAACTACGCACAAACTTGTACTCGAAACGCTTTTCATAGGCCTAGTACTAAAGACAGTCATATTGTACTGGTTCTCTTCCTTGGAAATTTAGTTATATGGAGAGAAACCGGGAACCATGCTAAGTCGCCAAATAGTCTGGTTCTTGGTTTTTTATTTTGTAGAACAAAGGTATGGGGGGTTGCACGCAAAAAACGTGGATATGTATTAATGCGCGATGTCGCTGTACTGCATTCCGAATGAGTGTTAGCGTCAGGTGCGTGAGCCGAATTTTGTTTGGGCCAGGAGCAGACGACAGGAATTGGAGAGTGCAGAAGTTTTCATGGAGACAGGGCTTTTCATTGAAATAGTCAGGGTAGTATATATATGTAATGTTAAGTATCGGGGGCAAATTTCTGAAAATAATATATCTCATTATCATTTAATTTTATTTTCTTAAAATATTGTTTTAAATGCCACAGATAGGCCTGCTTGTTTCCTTCGTAAAATTATAAACTATTGAAAACACCCACTACCACTAATTTTAGAAGAGGAGTTGGTGTTGTCATTAACTTCCAATTTCACTGAGAGAAACAAATGGCTGTACTGAATGCAGATCATGCATACATTTTTTTCCTTTTTTTATTTCCTCATTTGTGTCGCCATTGTAATGTCGTAACTTTTTAAATGCTTTATATTTTTAAAAGATGTTGGCAAAAAGGTTATTTTTGTCTCTTTTTACATAGAATCAGTTCGTCCTTAAAAAAGAAAGTCGATTTTAAATTTACTCTCTTACCCTGCGTATGATTTGGTTTGATTATTTTACCTAACAACAACTTCAGCTTGAATTCTATGTATGTAAAACACGTACATGTATTTCCGTGTCTTCCGGTTTTGACTGAATGCTTGAAACATAATTTGGGCAGGTCTCTTGATAAGGTTTGCCCTTGAGGCAAATATCATGTGTATGTAAATTTGTCCTTTCATATCCACTCAGCAAGTATATAAAATATATGATGTTATAAGGTGGGGACCTCGATCATTCCAATATATAGCCCAGGGGCTAAATCCAATTGGGCTTTAAAAAAAAAAAAGAAAAAAAAAAAGAACCCCAGGGCTTATTTCGGTTTTGAATATAAATTTGTCTTTTCCTGCACTGTAGGCGTATATATGGTTATATGGTGAGGATCTCAATAGTTTCCAATAGTTATGATGCAGGGTCAAAAATTCCATAGGAGTAGGGGTGGCCCCTGTGGTCAAAATAAGTTGCATGCGTTAAGCAGAATTTTCGTCCGCAATCCTTATATACATTGTTGTAGAGAACTAACGCCAACAGTTTTAAACTCTGATACAGAGGTAGGTATTGACACTCGGTGCAAACTTCTGTGTAAATTTATGTTTAATGCCGAGTAAATGTTTATTATGGGCATCGTAATGGTTTCTATGATATAACCATGGGAATGCATTTTTTGAGGGTGGGGATAGACTGATTCCTTTTTATCTCATGTGGTTTGTTTTATAGATCACATGTGGCAATTATCAGGAGTTACTTGAAATTTATCTAAAATCACCGCTACCCCTTGAGCCCTACCATATTCGGAGCAAGTTTTTTTTTTAGTTTTATGCTCAAACGTAATGGTTACAGTAATCCGAGTTTCCTGTGACCCTTTCCTCTATATCTTTGATATATGGTCATTTATGTTAACGCAAATTATAGGAACTAAACTAATAGTAATATTAATAATATAAATAATACGACTATTACGACAATGATGGTGGTGACTAAATTATGAATATAATGACTTTTGTGCATATTGTTTTAATCCTTGATGCTCTTTTCTAAAATACGGCCAGAGGATAAAAACAAAAGAGATTGTGTTAATAGTATAATGTAGTAAAAGTATAAATAATACGTCTATTACGACAATGGTGGTGGCGGCTAAATTACGACACAATGTCGTTTCTTTAGGTCAGAAATAGAGATATAGATGTGTATAAGTTTATTTTGCATTGTTTACTAAAAGTATATATGTCTGTATTTTGTTTATTCCGTATTCTGATATACGTTCCTTTTTTATCCACAGCCGGCAGGAAACCCGACTACACAGGCATTGTGGTGACAGAAGACATGTTGCTGGTCACAGACGACATTGCGAGGAATCTCCAGTTTTACAGTCGTCGTGACGGCAAACTGCTGTCATCACACAGACTGGAGTCCCGTCCCATGGATGTCTGTCTGATTAGCAAGACGGAAGTCGCTGTGTGTCTGTATGACAGTGCGATTGTAATCCTGTCATTTAAATCTATAGATGACGTAAAACTGGTCAAAACATTAGATGTAAGCACAGGATTTAGTGAATGTCATTCAGTGGCAAAATTGAATTCAGACAAACTCGTTGTCAGCGGTGGGAATTACGACTACATGTTGTGTTGGGGCGTTGTATCGATTACAGATGGACGTCTTGACTCAACTCACAACATCTGTAAAGGGTATAATAGTACTCACTTGGCCATAAAAGACAACACAATTTACATCTCGTGTCCGACTTTAGACTCCACTACTACAGGTGTGTATGCATATGATATTTCTAATCCACACACACACAAGTTTCTGTATCAACACCAGGAATTAGAAATACCGTGGACAATAATGGCTGACAGGGATTCAGTTTTCGTGTGTGACGGGGACTCTAACAGAATTCATCAGCTGACAGACAGCGGTCAACTAGTGACCATACACACAGTGTCATCAAGTCCCATTGGAATATTCTATAATGACCAGCATGGAGTTCTGTACACCACAAGGGAGTACAGTAATGTGATAACATTATATAAAATGGAGTATTCACATCTACCAGGTAATTCTAGTTCATTTTACTTCAACTTTTACATCACACGACAACGAAAACTACATAATTCATTTATTTACATTTCCTAATTCACCTTTATAACACAAATATTAGTTATACATGTTACAATTATAACCTAATTATAACGACAAATAAGTTTAAAAGATGTAAAATAAAATCAAAAGATAATAAATAGATATTTTTTATTCTCCAGAGTGTAAACTGCAAGTATCATTCGTCGAGCATAAGCATCTTTATTGATTTTAACTACAAATAAAATAATCTTTTGTTGTTTTAAAATTTAATAACAATATAATTGTACCAAAGTAAATTCATTTTTTATTGTTAATTTATCTGCACCTTGGTTGTCACTACAAAATTTCATCTAAAAAAATATAAATCTCTATGGACTACAGTAATGGCGGATGGCTAGTTAGCGTTCATCATACCAGTGCGGGGTAATACACATTTTTGTCCATTAGGTGGCGCTTTCATTGAGAAGTCATTGCACGCGACGTTCAATCCGGGTTATACTGGATAGCACTCAGCGTCTAAAATTTCCAGGTTTCTCGTGTTCTCGCAGGTTGCATAATCTCGCGGTATTGGATATTTCCGTTTTACGTAGTCGCTTGCACCCTCTGCCTTTCGTTTATAACGGTAGTTAGTTAAATCAAGTAAGTGATCATAGCTAATAACAATTTCTTTTAATAATATTTCCTTTTGTGAAAGTAAATAAGAAAATTATTAATCGATAGAATACGTATCAGATATTTATTTTTCCTCAACCGATTATTTATAGAAGTCTCCTTCTTGTCACACTGAAGCCGAAAGTAAATGGCATATTTAAATTCCGGACGAAACTTTACATTTCACATGGTCTGAATCAGCTCAGCAAAGTACACTTCAAAGTACTGGGCGAAAACGGCTTAGTTACATGCATAAATCAGTTTCGGTAATTTTTTTTTTTACATAAATTTTAAAAAGGTGTAAAGGCTCGACAATGAGAAACGGGGCAGTTGGCTGATAAGAAATGCACATATTTTGTTCCAAAATATTTAACAAAAAGACAAAAAAAATAAAATACCTCCTCTGGCAAGAATCGTCTGCTAATTTTAATACTGCTGAAGTTAGTGCACATTGTGCTAATTTAAGCCTTTTTCTGGAGCAAATGAATCAGTCATTTTGTTCAGCTATTACTTTATACAATGCATGATTTTCATAATTATAACATGTAAATATAGTCACAGTACATGAATGCATGCCAACACTCTCTACATTATGCATCTTGCAAATGCAAGCAAGTTCACAACTACCAGTTAATTTTTTTAGAAGCCCTTAATAATTGTAGAGCAGACTCTTACTGGTGCTGCCAGGTCTGCGTTTGATAAACAGATCTCAGCTTTAATCAAATTGGAGATTTATAAGTTTGGGATTAATTTTTTTTATATGTTCACCAAACTGAACACCAATAAACTGTGGTGTGTTTATATGACAATGGATTTGGAAGGTTGCACAAGTCTCCAGTGTATTAACATGAATAACATTGATGTACATTGAAATTACACTCTCTAACATTTCAGGTAGTCAATATTTTTCAGTTTGCCTCAATGTTGACAATATGAATAATCCATTACATGCACAGGTGTTCCAGTAGAAATTTTGAACATGGATGACCGATCAATCCAACTTTTTGGAGATGCTTTAAAGGATGGAAAGGAAATTATATACAGCTTAAGAATCATGGTTGTCGGACACATGGGTGTAGGGAAAACAACCCTGGTCAAGCGTCTTCTTGGAGAGGAGGTAAAGATTTCTGAGAGACATAGTACAGAGGGCATAGATGTCTATGTCAATTGCTGTGATGTTTCCTTATCGACCTGTGAATGGACAAGACGAGAAAAAGGTATGTTGGCATACAAAAATAAAATATGTACATTTTTGTATTTTAATTTCACATCCTATGAGGTGAAATATATTGTGCTGTGCTGACACCTGTCCATTCATCTCTCTTTTGTTTTGGCACAATAACCAAAGTTTTTTCCACAATCTAATGTTACCAGAGATCGTAAGTAGTTTGCATTTGGGGCAAGGAAGACACCTACATGTTTTGATTTCAGGATGAAAAAGGTTTAGCATCAGGGTCTAGGGATTGAAGGTCATAGCGACTAAAAGAAGGAAATTTCCCACACAATCAACAGTGACAGATTTTCAAGATGGTCACAGCGGTGACCATACTAGAGATCTGATCAGTACCATTTTCATTTGGGACCAACTAGTCATTATCAGAAGGCCCTTATTGAAAATCCTATGGTGATAAGCATTCCATTCAGGAACAGTGATACCAATTTCAAGGTAGCAGCTGTGGTGGCCATATTGATGTTCCAGCGGCCAGATTTTTATTTAGAACCAAGCCAATCATGGGGTGAATGCATGCTTAAATTTCATGTCAGTCTTCCAGTAGTTAAAGAACGTAGTGATAAGAAGCTTGTGTTAATGGATGGATGAACAAAAGGACAACATGTCATCCCATTAAGACATCTAATATAGGTCCTGTAGAGCCAAACATATTTGATGTAATAATATCTTGACTTCTTTATCAAAGTAGTTGACCATAGGGAACAAATGTCTTGTGATATGGAAGACAAGTTTTCTTTTGTATGACAAGGAAGGCACATATTGGTTTCAAATAGAAAATGTTGAAGCTGTGTCAGACTTATGTATGGGTGCTTTACATTTAAAGATTATGATACTTTTTATCACTGACAGGCATATAATATATGATACTACTGTATAATGGATTTATATCTGGGGATTTTAATATTATTTACAACCTGGCAGGCAAATAATGTACAGTTTATGGTCCTATTGTTACTTCAGGTTCTCTGATTTCTCCTTCTGTGACGTAAACTTTGTTCTCTTTGTGAACATAGGCGTGATAATCTTAGTTTCATTTTGTTTATGTCGGTAAAGAGCAATTCCATACCACCTTGGCATTAATATTTTCCTTTGCAGGTGTAGCTGCATTTGCATATGTAAAGGCAGATCTTTAAATTTACATTGCCAGTATCTGTGATGGTGGGGTGGGGGTCGCCTAATTTTCACATGATGTTGCAAATATCCTGAGTGAGATTATCCATTTGGGACTATGCATTATTACAGAAACTATTAGATAATTTATTACATCTGACATGGTAATCTAAATTTTCATGAAACATCCTTTGATTTCATGCTAATTGTCCATCTGTGTTTTTGACAGCTTTCCATCAAAAGGGGACTTTTAGCCAAATTATTTGATATTGTTTCAGGGAT
The DNA here is from genome assembly GCA_016617855.1 of Megalonaias nervosa. NCBI lineage: Eukaryota > Metazoa > Mollusca > Bivalvia > Unionida > Unionidae > Megalonaias > Megalonaias nervosa. Next base: position 75,090 of record JAECUM010005493.1, on the reverse strand, counting down.
GCCCTGGCTATTATTTTCTCATGCGCTATGAATTGTATTTGCGTCTTACAATGACATGGTTTTGAGTATATATATATATATATATATATATATATATATATATATATATATATAAATCTCTTCAAAATACATTGAATTGAAATAGTTCTTTTTTCATATTAAATTACTGTGAAACAAGATAAGAATACCAACAGACAACAAAGCGTTCTGAAGGATTTTAAATAGAAGTCTAGGTATATTTTCTTCAGAAAGTTAGAGCTCATTATTTAGACGATTGAAGTTCAGAAACTGAGTGCCCAGGACTGAAATGTGAAGGTACTGGAATCATGATAGAGAGCTCTGGATACAACTATTGGAAGCAGACATAATGGTTAGGGCATTATCTTCTGATAGTCACATCAAAATAAACTTAATTAGCTACAGTGTAGGGCCTCCCTGAGGAGTGTGTGTGTGGGAGTGTGTGTGCATGTTTGAACCAGTCACTGGGCTCTTTGAAACCATTATGCTCAACCATGAGTAATTTTCGGGGAATGCATCTGGATAGATCATTTACTTATAGATCTAATGTTAAATGGTGAAATGTTGAATGAAAAGTCAACAAAACAGACTGTGACATGGAATATGATTTTAAAAAAAAGAAAGTAGAATTTCAAAGATTCTTGAATATAAGAGTTTCTTTGGCTCTCGACCAACAAAGATCAAGCAGTCACATATTGTAATATATGTAAGAGGCAGCTTCTGATAAGTGCAGTCAGTGTGGACTGATGTGTTTGTCAGCGTTTAACTTTTCAGAGTTAATATTCTCCTCACTTCAATTGCCACTTGGCTGAAGAGAAAGCAATAACTTTATTGTTTGCTCATGCTTGTATTGTAAAATATATTTTTAACAGCCATAATTAGACAGGTTGAAATATCTGGTATATTTTACAAGTCACAGATCCATCTAAATTGTGCAGCTTAATAATGATAAATATTTTGATAGTTCTGTCTTCTACTACTCTTTTCGACTATGAAAATATAGACGAGTGGGTATTTTATATGGACAAGTAAACATTTTAATTGTCTGTTGACAACTTGATTTAAAATTTCTACTCTGCTGATATAGATAAATTTTTATGATTAACACTCTTCGCATCTTACTTTGATCCCTGTGGACATCTGGAATAATATAATTTGATTTATGGACAGAAATATCTATCATTACAGTCTGATTGAAATCAGATCTCCAATTCCCTAAGTGCAGCACTGACAGATGCTGCTTATGTGTCATGTTTTGCACCTATGTTGATACCATATCTCTAATTTTATCAGCCAATGAGCCCAAGTCTTGTATCTTTGTATTTGGAAGTGGGCAGTATGACTGTAGAGCATCTGTGTGTACCAAACGATATGATTCATGTTCAAATTTCTGAAAGAGGCATTTCTATTGGCTAATTCTAAGGTCTCCAGAAAATGACCCCTAAGCAGTCCTGTCAGATCTTCAGGTAGGACACTGGGGATCTGATTTTAATCAGATTGTCATTACTGTGACCTGGATGCTAATAGTTTCCAAGGTCAATTTATCTGCTGGTATCCCAGCCCTAGGTCACTAAAGGGCCAGCTGATAGTAATAGCCATTGGCTGATGCGGCTTATTTTATCTTCCAAAGTTGTTTGTATATAAATTCTATAAAATCATCTGAAAATGTTTTCCAATGCCAAGAATATTCCACCATTTTTGGAAAATATCTTAATCTAATTATTGTCATTGTGTGTTATATAGTAATTTTGTATGGTCACTTGCACTAGATTATGAATGGCAGTGTAAAGGAACAGACAATTTAACTTTCCATGGAGCAGGGAGTAGTAAGGTTTTTGGAGGATTTAGAAATTCACAGCTCTGAAATAGCTTTAAAAGATATTTTTGCTCTGGGTTTTAAAAAAGCCTCCAAAATAACGGCATCCTATTATGTCCATATTATTTGAAAAAATTACATTATCTTGAGGACTATGGGACAGGCACAAGAAATAAGATATCCGTTTTATGATGTGTTAAAATCATATAAAGAATAATCACTTACCATGAAATGACAGTGAGTTATCAGATCAATGTGTGGATCTTAGCAAAGCTGAGTTTCCCACTGCAGTGCATGTCATGAATAAAAAAAATATTTTAAAACCTATCATGTATGCACATGCCATTGGTAAGAATGGTCAGGCATATACAGATTATGTTTTGATTACCAAATTGGATGAAGGAAGTGGTTTTGATGCTTGGCAGCAGTATCAGACTGACAAGAAGGCTACCTAATTTACTTCGTTTTTAAGGGTAGATGAGAGACACAAAGTCAAGGACAAACAGTCCACTCCTGAATTGGTTTCTGATCATATTGGGTGACTCCACTGAGAGTTCATTTCGGGAGTCAGAATAATTGTTGGGAAAAAACAATTACGTGTGTTTCCTCTTGAACTGTTTTTAAAATTATGGTAAATAAGTATTTTTTTAAAACATATGTATTATAATGATCAGTATTATAACATAGCCAATGGTGGAGTTGTTTCCTATTGGATTACTTTATGGAAAATCTGATTGAGCCGATACTTCTGTGGAAACAACACCACATCCAAGTTGTGCCAGTAGTGTAAAATGTTAATGTGTGAATGCCAATTAGTGTATGCAATGAATGGGGAGAGAATGAAATGAATCTATGAATTAGGATCCAACTAACTCAACAAATAGCTTTAATAAATAGTTAACAACTAACAATAATGACAGTGAAAATATCCCATTACCTAAAAGAACTGTAATTTATGAAAGACAGGTAGACCAATAGTCAGATTGATAGGAAGTAGAGTGTGTGTGATTTGGATTTTTAACGTAGCTTTAACATTTTTCCAGTCATGTCGCTACAATGTCTGCAGTGTGGCAGTTTACAGTGATGTCTAGCACTGGGGCATCATGCCGCAGACATGTAGCATGATGTCCTACCCAGTCACATTATCCTGACACCAGGCCGACCAGTCCTAACGCTAACCTCTTAATGCTGAGTGTCAAGCGAGGCAGCTGTTAGTACCATGTTTGTAAGTCTTTGGTATGACTCGGCCGGGGATCGAACCCGCGACCTCCCTCATCCGAGGCGGACGCTCTAACCACTAGGCCACCGGAGCGGTAACAGCAGGTAGAAAGGTAACATGAACAATGCACCCTTATAGCTTAAAACCTATTAAAAAAGGGGGAATGCAAGTAGAAAAGTGACATGAACAATGCACCCTTATAGCTTACAACCTATAAAAAAGGGGGAATACAAGTAGAAAGGTGACATGAACAATGCACCCTTATAGCTTAAAACCTATAAAAGGAGAATACAAGTAGAAAGGTGACATGAACAATGCACCCATATAGCTTAAAACCTATAAAAATGGGGATAATATGGCCACTTATTCCTATTGTTTAATAAACTTTATAGATATTTTAAGTCCCCATCTGAAAAGGGAAGAAACTGCAGTCTCAGTGTAACTGATATTTTAATCAAGTTACTTCCCCTGGTAAGCAGACGCGAAATGAGAATCTACACGAATCTCCATCAATATTGACAAAACTCTGGTACTGGGACTATCTTCTGGTAGATGGTTGAGACTGTAGCTTTTAGGTGTTTACTGATGGACAGCCAAGGACACAACTGCTTGGTGTGGGTAGGGGTGCTAGGGTCAGCAATGAAAGATAGGGATGGTCAGCCGACCTGAAACATATTTTTTATTGCCTTATATAAGTCACTACCAATCATGAAAGACTGATCTGCGTTTTTTGATTTTAAATGGTGTAGATAATTTGGTTCAGGTGTACAAGAAAACAACAGATGATGGTCAACTGTGATGGTGCCAGTGTCATGCTAGGGCACAAATCATGAATTGTCAAAAAATAACTTGGAATGTTATGCTGCCCATGACTGTTTGGAGAAGGCTGTTCAGAACATCAGCTTAAACTTGCTACAAGAGATATCATGAAGTAAAAAAAAAAAAAGATTTTCTTCAGGGCTGATTGTAATGTTTGTGAGCAGACCTTGTTGGTCTGTTTAACATATTTTATTAAAACAACCGTAAAACAACTTAAAATGTATGTAATTGTGAAGACAATTTATTTCTCCTTTGAATTTAATTAGTATGACAGTAATTAACAGTAATCAATTGTTGTTTGTGGTTTAACACCATGTTTCAGTGCATGATATGCTGTGCATAACAGTCTGTTTATTTGGTTGAGGAAGAAACTGTAAAATATCCTGAATAACTACTGACCCAGTGAAGATACTAGCAAGCTTTTTAATACAGACATTGGGTGAGCCTGCGACTCAAACCTGCATGGACACAGGTGGTGAGGTGATGATCTGTAAAGACAAGTGCCTTAGAACACTTAGCCTCCTTGGCTAAGTGTTCTAAGGCACATTTATTTTACAGTTTATTTCTTTTACTTTAATTTCATATCTGATAGTATGTATTATTATGTCATTAAAAATACATATTTTTGTAAACAGCAAATATGCAATACACATGACAATAAAGTTTTCTGTCCAAAGCAAATAAGCCATAGCATTTATGTGAAGTAGTTAACGTCATTCAGGGTACAACCTTTGCACCATTAACCTCATAAGTCTTTTTCAGTATCCCTAGTTCTAGCATTCTGTAATGTTTCAGGGTGGACTGTAATGTAGAACTAACTCTTCTCGTGAGGAACCATTTTTTTTTTTCTTCTTTCAGTCAGTGACCATGTACTTGGCCCTAATCATAAGTTGTCCTTTAGTGCAAGCCATCCACAAAGTGGGGTCCAGGTGTGTAATGTAGAACTACTCTTATTGGGGAGAAACATTTATTCATTTTTTGATCAGTGACTTTGACTGTTCTTATTTTCATTCCAAATTTAATAATTTCGTACCTCTAGTGCAAGCCATCAATAAAGTTTGGACCTGGTCTGTGGTACAGAACTACTGTTATTGCATCTAAACCATTTTTCTTCTTTTAGTCATTGACCTTATTGTTTATATTTTTTGGTGTAAAAACGATTCTATTAGTCAGTGGTCATGACACTGGACTACAAAATCAATAGCTTGTACCTTACCCTCATTTGAACCCATAATTAACAGGATTCTTTCCTATCCCAGTAGCAGATCATCCACTAGTTGACCTGAAATTGATATCGTTCTTCCTTGTTTCAAGTGCAAGATAATCTCAAGAGTTTTTTTAATTGTATTTGGGGGAGAACTTACCAGTATTATTGTGCAAGAACTGGATTCTTTCTGCCAATCAGCCTAACATTAACCTTTGGGCTTGGCATCTATATTCCTTACCCAAGTGGAAGCTAGTGATGCTTCATAACTGCAGTTGTTGAACAGCTATGGTTTCATGGGATGTGGCAGTCTAAATTGGTAATGAATTGATGGATGGAAGAAATTATATGCTCTGTCTTTCATTATTATGGGCATATAACAAATATTTTCAACCATGTTAAGGTCAATTACAAGATTATTTTAACTAAAAAGTAGAGAGATTTGTTATTTCCCACCTGTCACTTTTCAAACAAACATGGCAGGCAAATATAATACAGGCATAAACATTTTCAGGTACAAGAATGGATAGAAAGTTTAGATTTTAGATGAACATTGGACATGTGCTGGATGAACAGTGAACAGATTTATGTCCATGCACAAAGAATATAATCCATACAGAAATTGTACCTGAGAACAAATTGGTGATGAGAACAGTAATGTTCCTATTAAACTTTGACCTAATGCTTTCAGTCAGCTAATTGTATGCAAGTAAAAATTTGGAAATTTCCCTTGTCATGAATAAATTTTATGCATCTTAAAAAGGACATAATACTGAATTTGTTTACAATGCTGCTTGTTCAGGTCGAAAGAACAGCTAGAAGTGACATGTTATTCCTTAACCACCTGCTCTATATGCAGTCAAGTATGAATTTTCAAGGCCTCATATTAACCTTTGACTACAAGTATGTAATATGTGTTAGCACAGTAGATATCATTATATTATGTGTATCATAGTTTTAAAGTTGTTTCCTTCTATATGTATTTGCACGAGTGTATATGCTGCTTGCATCCTGTATGCACCCTTTGGCTTTTAGTCACCCTCTGTTGCATGCTAACCTGCTTTGTAACATAGCTACATGGTGAGTGATATATATAAATTGCCATATAAGCCATTAACCAGGCAGCCTGGGGGTTTGGGTTAGAAGGCTTGCAGTGTTACTTTTTGTGTGTGTGTGTGTGTACATGTGTGCATTTATCATTTTAATGATGGCTCAAATTTAACAGTGGTCCACTTGCCCAAGGCTAGTGAATTTTGTCATGCTATTACAATTCAAAATTTCAATTGTTGAATTCCTAGCTAATATTGATATGTGTCCAACATTGTTTTGTGGAAAGGACTAGTGAAGATTCAGCAGGACAAGTACATTTCTCCATCTTTTTCATTTTCTGAAAAGTTCAATTCGAAGCCTATGGTAAGCTTTGAGACCAAAACGTTTTTCTTTAATAGATATTATGTCTGCCATAAAATCTAGACTCTGCCATCCCAACCAACTTGGGAGTCCAAACCTTTATAGTCTCATTATACACCACTGAAAATGGACCCTCATCCAAGGAATGTGATAGATGAGGGGCATTCATTCAGATACCAAGATAACGCTTAGCCATCATGTTCCATGTAATGCTTGGATAAGGATCCACTCTTTCTTATTATAGTACAGCATTTCAGGGTTCAAAAGACAATCAATAAACCTCTAGCTCCTCAGGTCAGCCATTGTTGAATTGCTGTAACAGAGCCCTTATTACTCAGTGGATCAATGGTGTTTATGTTCATTAGCATTTAAAGTGTGTCTTAATTTGTAGTTTCTGTTTAAATATTTTATGTAGTTCATAGAGCTGCTCAGTTTGTATAAGCAGGGTTTTATTACACTAATGAAAGAGGGGAAAATGAAAAGCTGAATTATTATTTATTAAACTATCGAAACATCATGAACATAACAGCAATCATACAAGACCATACTTATTCATGTTGAGTTTTAAAATCGAAGGCTCTAAAACCAACACAACCACAGCTATTCCCTCTTTTACACATAATACCTCAAAAACATCCTGCATTTGGCCTGAACTCACCAGATTACAATAATAAAGTAATAAAACATAAGCTTGTTGTATAGACATGCTAGCCTCAATCTCATTATTGTAATGGTTGCAAGAACTGTTGGAACAGTTCCTGTGCCCACTACCACGCACTAGACTGGTTCATGTTTTTGCTATCAACCCATGTGACACTAATGCAAAATGGCATGTGCTTTGAGTATGGCACCATTTAATCCACCTTTGTCATAGAAATTTCATTATCTTTTTGTGCATCATCAGTCGGTGAAATGTACAGTTATTGAGCATGGAGACACAGCCTTATCTTGGACACTTGTTTGGACAGTCCCTCATAGTGAAAAACACCTTAATTATTCAAAAATCTCTCAAATTCTTAGAGTTATCAAGACTCAAGTGTGACGTTTAATGAAGTGAAATGCTAGTTGATCCCAGAACCTTCAAATTCAAACATTATGCACCAGAACGAATCATACTTCAGGCCTATTAAGACATAGCTTGTCATCTTGTCCACAAAATGCATTGAAGGATTTTGTTATGCCTATTGTTATGGTTTAGTGCTGGCTGTTAACTTTGTGACCATTCAGTGACTCACTCTACTCTTTGTGGCAGATAAACTCTTCTTAGAATAAAGGGCCATATTAACTTGAAACAAAACTCCAAGACCTCTCTGATGAAGTTGGCAATCCTTACCTTAAGAATGGGATTAAAGATGAAATGCAGGTTCAGATTTAAGTTAGTTTCATTTGGTTTATTAAGAGTCACCAAATCACATGGCAGTCAAAAAGGCAAAAACTAAAGTATCAGTTGCAACACTCCTACATGTTTGTTGTTGTTTTAGGGTTTAACGCCATATTCAGCATAAGATAGGAAGATAGGCTATACATGGCGGCCAGTATTAATGGTGGAGGGAGTACCCAGGAAAACCCCCAGAAACAAGCACCGACCCATGAGAAGCTATAATTTATAATTTAGTGATAGACTTAGAAACATTGGTTACATTTAATTATATGCATATGGGTTAACTTCAAATAGGACCTTGAGACACTTAATAGCTAAAATGATAACAACTAACAACTTGTGTAAAAGGTCTTGAGAAATACTCACTAGTATTAAGGGATAGCACTGGCCATCAACGACTCACTATGCTTTCTGTGGCCGATAAACTCTCATTAGAATAAAGGACCAATTAAACTTTGACCGTAACTTCAAGAGGTTTCTGTAATCCCCTGATGAAGTGGTCAATCCTTACAATAAGAACAGGATTTGCGATGAAACACAGACTCAAATTTATCTTTCATCTTGTTTATTAACAATCACAAAATCATATGGCAGTAAAATGTAAAACTTAAATATCAGGTGAATCACTTCTAAATAATGACTTATTGATTGAATATCAGTGTGGTAGTGCACATTTGGACAAATATAATTAATTTAAATAACAGTTTTTTTGATTGAAGTTGATATAAACAATTAATAAACATCAAAGGTTAATGTTCAGATTTAATATTAAAATTATTTTTTTTTTGATGGACTTACAAAGATTGGCTAACATTTCATTACATTCATATGTGTTAACCTGAGACAGAGCCTAGATAAACACCTGATGGCTATAACAATAATAACTAACAGCATCTATACAAGGCCTTAAGAAACACTCATCTGCTCTATAAACAAACCTGCACTTATTATTATTATTGTTGTTGTTGTTGTTGTTGGTCATATTTGATTTCATTATTCTGTTAAATTGTAATAAACATTATTATTTGAACAAGGTCTGCAGGAAACACTTGACTTGGCTTCACAGGATCATAAGAATGACTGTCTGATAACAATTTAATACATTAAGCAGATATTTAAACTAACAGTGATGATTAAAAACAAAAAGTATAAATGAACGAATAAATATTCTGAAAGGTTCTTAGTTATACAGAAGTAGATCTCAACATTTAGCTTTAGTCCTGTTCCTTATATACTTATAAAAAGTTTAGTTTTGCATTTATTTATGTAGATGTACTGCAATAATGATGAATTCTGATTCACGAAAAATAATAAACAAAAGAGTTATCTTTTCTTTGTAGACTGCCTTAACTGGCCTTTGTAGTTAAAAACAAATAGTAAAATATTTTCCCACGCATATTCTATACGTACAGGACTCTTAATACAACCTCGGGAAACCGATCAGGTCCCCAATACAGACCCTTACAAACCTTTTATACCTCCTGCGGATTCTGCAGAATTCTGCGTTTAGCAGGGAAATTCTAATGTTCGGTGGGTAGCCCCCGCAGGGGAAAAAAATCTGTGAGTACTTGCTTTCAGGGGCAACCGTTCTTTGCTACCGATGGCAAAGAAAAAACTACACCCTGATTAATGTTTGTAATTAGAATCTTGTATAACACAGAGTATTAGCTAAGTATATATCTGAATGGTCAAAATTTTTGATACAAACAAATGTTTAGTTTAAACTGGATGATACCGTAAGCGACCACTAACCAGTAAGCTATGTAAACAACGGGAGTGTTCCAAAGGTGCCAAAGCTGGGAAAAATGCTAATATCAAGGTTTATTCACAGCATAATAACATCATGACATGAAAGAGTTCTGGGGATGATTTATGATCAGTTTGTATACGAATATGAAATGTACCCAGGAATCATGCCGATCATCGTTTAGTACTGAATGAAAGTAGGTATTAATAAATAAATTAATGTTGACAACACCCACCCACTTAGCTACGATGGCGAGCCCCATCTACGAAGTAGAGATGCTAGGCCAAGTAGTGTTGGTACTACCACCTACCCTTCCGTATTACTGAGAGTTTTACGACTAATGTACTTATTTTGAAACGTATACAAAATTATAGGCTAAATCTCTTGCCCATTACAATAGCTTTACAATATAAATAATTTATGAATAGAACCTTGAGAAACACTCGGTTGCTTCATAATCAAGCTTGTAATTATTATTATTATTATTATTATTATTATTCATGCTTTCCTATGAATAAAGCTAGTTATTTTGAGTAATGAGATAAAACGCTGTCATTTCAAAGACACAGAATATTATAATTTTATTGTATGAACTTAAATATGAATATATCAAATTTGGTTGCAATTGTTATATTAATGTTCAGACCATGTTTTAATGAAAATGATTGCAAAATTATTAAAAACAAATATTTTCTCTCTTTTCTTTCTCCTCTCTCTGTCTCTCAACTTAGTAATAGAAAGGCAAAACCATCAGCTTGATACTGGAGAATGCAAATTGATTGTAGTACATCTATAACTTCAGACTTAGGTTTTCTATAACAAATTTATTTAGAAAGAATGTTCTTTATCAGATGAAAATGAAATTTAAAACATGTGATGTAAAAATTAAATATTTAGTGTCAGCCAGATATGTAATATAATCAGGATTGATTTTTCATTTAACATATTGATTAAAATGAAATAGTCGTGCATGTAGTCCACAACAGAATAATATTAAACTATAAATGTAATGTATATGTACACATATAGCTATACATACACTTACTGCAGTAGATATATTGATTAAAACCAAATTCCAGTAAGTCTTAGTAATGTTCCAAATTCTTCAAATTAAAGTTCATTACAAGAAGATAGATTTTATGTCATGAAAACTTGCAAAAAATCTGAGGTTATTGAACTACAACAATTAATGGGCCATTAAATTTAGTTACTAAAGAATAAACCAACATTAAAAGGAAAAGTGAATTAAATCCTTAGAGAAAAATATACCACTTTTGTAAGTTATGCAATACCCATCAAGTAATCACATTTGTCTTATAATGAATGACACTGACAAAAGATGTATCTCTCACTGATTCAAGAACAGGTCTTAAAATCTTCATTTGGTATATCTTCACATGTGGAACCATACTGAAACTGACAAAAAATAAATCACAATGAAGAAGACATACCTAACACAAAAGACAAGCAGACTCACAAGCCTTCTTACATGTACTACAAGGAAACTTCCTAGCTCTGTCATGTTACATTCCTATTACCTTTCTGATAATATCCAAGATATCACAAATGAACACACAGTTCAAAGAATTGTAACACAATTAGTAGCGAAATGGCAAATTTTGTTTTGATTTTAAAATTCAACAATGTACCATGCAGAATGGAACGTTCTATCCCTGGATTCTACAGCTGAATGCTTTACAATTCTAGCAGATTTCTATAAATATGAATAAATAGCAAAACCATACAAGTTAGAGAATTTTATTTCGCTTTCTACATTAGATATGAACTGCACCCATCGTTGTGCCTGTAAGCATTGACCTCTACATCATTTTGACCATGCAGATATATTTGAGCTGACTCATTTTCATCTTCAGTCCAATTATTTACATGAAATTTGAAAGTTGCATCAAAAATTATGCCTTCAAACTTAATTATGTTTGGTCATACATGACACTGCCTGTTCAACTAATTAGATAGACACACAATTCACATTAATTGCAGTGACAATTACTGCATTTCCTCTCCATTACAGTAACTAAATATTCTATAACAAAACATAGAATGTAAAAACAATAAATTCTCACAAAGAAATAAATAAATAAATATAATTATGCTTAATTCAAAATCTACACAGTTTTATTATGTATGTTATCATAGTAAGTATACCTTATTGTATATACAAGTTTGAATTGTGTAACTTTACACCAGCACCCTCAATGTTAATATTAATGTCAATGGATAACAACAAACCATACCAAGACAGGCATTGTTAATTTACTACATTTTTAAAATTTCTTTTACAGTACTGTATTTTCATCTCCATTACTGTACATCAGAGAATATTACTGTTTAGGGAGATCAACTGTAGTAAAACAACTTTCTCATGAAGGGTCTAAACAACCATAACTCTTAACAGGATGTCAGAAATCTGACCTGGTCCTAGCACAAATGCTGACAAGCCTTTTTATACTCCCCATGGAATTCTGCTGAATTCTGCGCCTGGCAGGGAAAATTCTATCGTTTTCTGGGTAGCAACTACCTACAAAAAAATCATGGAGCGCATGCTTGTATGGCAAGCATAGAAATGCTATCAATAACAATAAAACTACAGTAATTAATAATTGTGATTGAAAACCTCCATGACTTGGTGTATTAGATAAGAGTGTGGACAATAAATATGTCTCTAAATGATCAATTTATACACAACAAAAACACAGATCCAGTTAAGTTTTTTATTTATAATTATGTTTGCCTTGGGGGACTGTCTGCTGCTACCGATGAAACTGTTTTGGTTCATTCTATCAGTGAGTGATTCAGCGGCTACTGAATGGCACAACGTGGTTGTACAGAGGTCACAGCTGGTCTGTGAAACTCCCTGACAGAATGTTATGGATAACCCTTGAGTAAAGTTTCTTCAGCAGAAACTGAAGGAGCCCAGCGAAGACTGGGCTGTCCAACGAAGGTTGGGATGACAGCGGCAACTGTGTGGACTTCACTCAACGGGTTTAGTTTGAATACGCCATATATTGCTGACATTAGATTCTTGGGTGAATAAACGGAATTTGAATGAAGTGAATGCCCAAAGAGAACATATGCGCAGCAGATGTTGTCCCCCAAGAATGTAAAAAGTTGGGGAAGCCTTCAGTGTTCAATGAAGAGAAAAAATGTTTGTCTATACAACAGCCGCATATCAAGAACAATGCAAAAGAAAAGTATACATACATGTAAAAATAAATCGACAATGGCAAGGAACAGCATGTTATTACTACAAGAATACTACTACTACTGTAAAATTAGACTCTGGCTTGTCAAGACAAAGCCACATGAACTGCAACAGGTCTATGATATATGAAAATGTCAAGTCTGCTGTGATTGTCTCGGAGTGGTTCCATGCGTGTCTATACCACAACCATCTCTGATGAGAAGCTAGATGATCACATCCATGAAATAGGTAGAAGAATACCATGAGAATGCACTAACACCTCCATGAATTAAACAAACCGAAAGCACATATGGCAATGAAAACAACATATGCACAATTGCCACACGATGCACACTGGTATCACACGCGTGCAGAACTCCACACATAATGAATATATAGCACAATTGCCGGTATCACACGCGTGCAGAACTCCACACATAACGAATATAGAATACTATGAACGGCTATAGAAACTGGAAGCACCGCACTTGCATCCCATTGCACAGTAGCGTAGAACTGGAACCAGAAGAGCGCACCCAGGATGGCAGGACCGTCCTTGTATGTTGAATGCAGGATGATCATGGTCGCTGTGTACTACTATCTGCATCCATGGCCATGGCCCTCTGTGCTGCCTGGATCGTACTGTGAGGTGTGCGAATATATCTTGTGTAACAATCCGAAGACCACCGGCCTAAAACTTTGATTATATGGTCTTCCAGCCGGGCTGCCGCCGCTGAAGTAGCTGCCCCTATACGGAATGAATGGCCACTATACTGGGAAGTGTCCATTCCCATCTTGTAGTAGACAAGTCGCATGTGATGAAGGAAAACAACTCTCGATAAGGCTTGACCTGTAGCCGTAAGGAAAAGTGGGTCATATGGCTGGGGCAATGAACGTCTCCTGAATTGCATGAAAGTCTTCATAGCAGAGTATGGACATATAGCACGACCTGTGGCATGTAACTGAACAGTCACACCCTTACGGAAAGGGTCGTTTTTTGATGATTTCAACTTGAGAAAAGCAGTCTCCAGGTGGAAGTGGACATCGCCGACACAGATGAACAGTTGGATCGAAGGAATCCCGAATAGTGAATTCCCCACATCTCAGAAACCCGAAGAAGGCAACTATGCAGACAGTCAACAACAGCAAATCCGTGTGCGTGTCAAATACTCCTCCTCGCAGAATTGTACAAATGCTTGTCAGGATATTGTATGTAATAGGCTTGCGCAGTTTTGCAGATGAACCATGGGTTTTTTTGATGGCCTGGAGGATGGTGGCAAGACGAGGCAGATTGTTTCTGTCTGTGGTGAATGGAGATTGCATACCGGCCTGCATATACTTGAACCTAATGCCACAGAGGTACAATTTTATTGTAGAATGCTTCAAGTTGAGGACTCTTGCACAGTGTGTCACAAAGTAGATTAAGGTGTCTTCCGTAATATCTGGCAGAACTTGCATGTTCGAGGCAAAGCCACACATGAGCATGAAGGTTGTAAAGGCGTTGAATGCAGTGTTGTAGGCAATCTGTGTAGCGCGGCTTAAAGCCTGGTTCCATAAAATGTCTACCTCTTTATCCAGGTCCACAAGACTTCTGAGGGTGGGGGGCATTTGCAGGGTTGTAGATCTGCATCTGGAGCCAGTGCGTGAAATTTCTGAAATTGAAGTCGGGACAAGGCATCAGCTGTATTGTTGACAATTCCAGGAATGTGTTTGGCAGAAAAATAAAAGTTACAAGAAGCTGCGCACCATGTAAGTTTACGCATCAATTTCATTATATGCATACATTTAGATCTCCCATTTTGAAGTATATTCACTGTAGCCATATTATCACATATAAATATTATACGTTTGCCTGCCCAGTCAGCGCCCCAAATAATAGCAGCTACAACGATAGGATACAACTCCCTGAATGCCATAGAGAAATCATTCTCCACAGAAAAAAGCATTTTAAGATCATCTGACCACGCAGCTGCAAACCAGCTAGTTTTGTAGTAACCCCCATACCCCACTGTGGATGAAGCATCTGTGTATAATTCAAGATCGTCCGATGATGTGGACTGATTGTCAAGAAACATAGAGATTCCATTCCACATAGCCAAGAATTGGTGCCACATGTATAGTTCCTCTCTGCAATTTGTATCTAAGTGTATGTAATGGTCGAGTTCCCTGACTTTGGTAGATAGTCGTATAAGGTATGACACAAACGCACGTCCTGGCAGGATAACACGGGTAGCAAAATTTAAGTGGCCCAGTAACTGTAGCAGTTCTCGCTTGCGGACACTTCGTCTGTTAAGAAAGTGTTCAATGTAGTTAACAATACGCACTATTTTATCCTGCGGTAAACGTGCTTGCATTTGCTCCGAGTCCAGAATTATTCCCAAATATTCCATAACTGTACATGGGCCAATGGTCTTATTTGGAGCTGTGGGAATCTTCAATCTGTTGAAAATTAAAGTCAACAAAGCCATCGTTCTCTCACCACATGCCGAAGGAGGATCGATTGTAAGAAAGTCGTCAAGGAGGTGCAAAATAACATCAATACCATAATTATGTTTGGCTATCCAGCAAATTGCTTGAGATAAGGTGTCAAATAATTTTGGACTTGAACGTGACCCAAAGGGAAGGCGAACACAAACATAGTAATACCCTCTCCATTTCACACAGAACAGGTGCCATTGTGAAGGCGCAATGGGAATCTGTTTGAAAGCATCCGATATGTCAGCTTTGCACATAATAGCTCCCTTACCATAACTCTGAATGATTTGGATGGCATCATCAATCTTGACGTAGCTTAGGGAGCATTTATCCTTGTCAATAAGTTCATTGATACTTGCATGAATGTGATCGTCATGAGGAGAGGACAGGTCAATGATAAGTCTCTTCTTTTTCGAATATTTACCTTCCGCTATGCCGATAGGACTGACTCTGTAATTAGGAAATGGTGGAGAAGGGAAAGGACCAAGCATGAAACCCTTTGCACATTCCTTTGCCAATAACTGATCGTCAATATTCGGTTGTTTGGAAGCAGAAAGCAAGTTTTTACACTCTTTTGTAGGCAATTGAGTTTTTTGCACCAGGTGTCAAAACCATGTTTGAGACCAGAAGACAAGTATTGAATGAAGTTTCTATCTGGATGATGAAGGAGTTCAAGCTGCAATCTGTTGATGTCAATGGGGGTGGTAGCATGTGGCAAGAAAGTTGGTCAGCTTTGTTGCATCCTATCTGGCACTGATTTGCGAGGGTTATTGATGTTGTGTGCAAGAGTGCTGGAAATTTTGTGTAATGGGTTGTTTGGGCAAGCAGCTGCCCCATGTGTTTTGGCCCTGCACTGATTGCAGGTATGTAAGAACTGGTAAGTAGTTCGGTGGCAACCACGTGTGGAGTTAAAATTATTACACAGTTCTCTTCTATCCAACATCTGTCTAGGTCGGCCATACTTGTCAATATCCGAATTTTTTTTGTTGGCTATGTTCACACAGGGCACTGTAGTGCTTATCTTTTGTGGGCAGAAGTCGGTTGGGTGAGTAACGGAACTGCAGATGTGGCATGTAGTTGTTTTTCGGCCTCCAATCAATAGCTGAAGAGCTGCCTGATCCCTCAGAGCCCAGTTTACTTTGAGTTGGTAGTCACGCAGGGCAATAGCAGCCTGACTGGAGTAAACATTATGGTAGTCGTAGAAAATGTCCCCATAGGCATTGGCAATTTTTATAATGTCGGCCTCGTACATGTCCAATTCAAGGCGTCTGTTGGGGTAAACTGAACAGATGATTCGCTTAAATTTTCCGAAGGCCGTTATGAATTCACTGAGAGTGAGACGCTTAAGTAATCGGGGATCATTTTTTCCAGCCTTGTCATCTTGATTTGTCAAATCTGATTCCATGTGTGGTAGCAAAAGAGTGGCAAGATTGATGTGTTTACCATCGAGTATCTGCTTCCGCTGGCTTTCGGATACCACGTCGATTGCTGGCAGGATTTCCGGCGAAACTCCTGTGGATTGCATCAGCTGATTGAGCGATGTCGTTGGCTGGGCTACCGGCAATGATGCGAGAGGTGTTGAGTCGCCTAACAGTACCATTGGAGAAAACGCCTGTTGTCGTGCCCTGATGTCAGCGATGGAATTCTTCAGGTCAACGATAGAACGCTGAATGGAGTGGATCGAGGACATTACGTTTGCTGGAGACAATGTGTTCATATCAATGGCGGCCATGTTGGACGTAGTTCCTACTTCCGGAATGTTGCACTGTACTGCCGTTTCCGCTTCAATGACTTCCGCTGAATTAAGTGCTTCATCAGTATTCACATGAACAGTGGTTGCACAACGGCGACGTGGACGTGGCGTTGGATGTGGAAGGAGGGATACTTCATCTTCAGACTGACGTGTACCGGGTTGCGATGTAGTTGATTTATTCCTTTGTTGTGTCGGCAAACGATCAGCAGGCCGTGAACCCGCGGAAGGGGCATTATCAATATATAGCTGTCTCAAGGCGTGCTTCGGGATAGCAGCAGACACTTTAATGCCTATAGATTCCAGTTTCCGCTTTAAATGGAGAGTAGTCCAGTTGAAAGGATTGTCCAAGTCGTATGGGACTGACCTATGTCTTCTGGAAGAGCGTGACGCCATTGTTTGTAGACACAGTAAACGCCAGGCGGGCGCAATGAATGGCAATCAACGTCGTGATGAAATCACGGAATAGGAAAATGCAACAAACGGGAAATTATAGCTCCGGTAAGGAAAGTACATGTTGTGAAAGTCAGGATAAGATGCACATACGAAGAAGAAAAGTTGTACAGCGCATATCGACTGAATTATGCGTGCTCTCGCTCTCTGATCCAAACTAAGAATAACTGAACAAAGACGCTGCACGTGACAACTGGGACTGTTTTGATTGGCTGGCACATGATGTATTAATATCTCACGCATATTAATACGGACTATTTGCAGGAATGGTAGCAAATGGGTCACCTATTGCTGTGTATAAACCATGCCTAAGCAAGCACTTAAGCAACAATATATATATATATATATATATATATATATATATATATATATATATATATATATATATATGACACCAGTTCAATCAATAAAATAGGAAAACGGATAAAACGTATGGAATTATTTGTTTGGGTATTTGGCAACTGATAGGTTTGGAAGGCTAAAATTCAAAATTGGAAGGAGTATTCAAAGTTTGAGATACATAACTATTAATAGCAAATGATTATCTTTTAAATTTTACAGAATAAGTGTTTAAATTCATAAAGACATTTTAGGAGACCCTACTGTGAGGAGTTAGATAAAGAGACATTTTGTGGAGAATAGTTATCTCTTTGCACTAAACAGTTTCGTATTGTGGAGAATAGTTATCTCTTTGCACTAAACAGTTTCGTATTGTGGAGAATAGTTATCTCTTTGCGCTAAACAGTTTCGTATTGTGGAGAATAGTTATCTCTTTGCGCTAAACAGGTTTTATATTGTGGAGAATAGTTATCTCTTTGCACTAAACAGTTTCGTATTGTGGAGAATAGTTATCTCTTTGCACTAAACAGGTTTTATATTGTGGAGAATAGTTATATCTTTGCGCTAAACAGTTTCGTATTGTGGAGAATAGTTATCTCTTTGCACTAAACAGGTTTTATATTGTTGAGAATAGTTATCTCTTTGCACTAAACAGTTTCGTATTGTTTACTAATGTGAATTCCTGCTTTATGTGCACACATATTTGTGCACTGAAAACATATGATATTTTGAAACTGATGAGCATGCATGTCTCTAAGAGCATTTTCTGAGTCGGTTTCTATTTTCTCGGGTCAGTGGATACTTTCCAAATGGACAGTAATTCCATTTATTGCATCAGCAGCAAACTTCTGAGCAACATTCCATTGACAGACCTTCAAGCACAACTGATCGAGTTCTTGTCCATCTTCTGCCAACTCGTTACGTAATCCAATGATTTCCATCTTCTTATTCTGACATTTCTTTCTTACAATAGGTACTATAGTGCCACTCAAACAGTTGAATTTTATTCCACTCTGGGTTTCTTGATTTGTGCATTTTGGAGAGAGCACAGTTATTGAAATTAACTTATTCTTATTGAACTATTTTTGAACTTAAGCTGAATTGATACCATAAACAGTTGGAAATTACTGTGGTATAGCTATTAAATTTCTACATTTTCAAGTATATATATATATATATATATATATATATATATATATATATATATATATATATATATATATATATATATATATTGTAACGATGTTCCCTCTTGGTAAAGAGGGGTGGTTAATTAGTTAGATTTGGCTGTCGTTATCCAGCCTAGCCAGTTCCACTCAATAAGATACATGCTCGATTACTATTGCATAAGATTCACTAACTTCTAGCTCACAGCAATCCCTAATCTACAAGATTCTTTAAGCATTACAAAATCAGATATAAATATGCAATTATCGTTAACTCACGATAATCAGTATCGTCCTAACAGACAATGGAAATTAATTCATATAACCCTATGAAATCCTACACATCTGAAAATTTGGATCGCATACAATCAGTCAATTCTGTCAATGAACTAGTAACTATAAAATTAAAGAAATAAATTGCATAAAAACTCAAGCCTATCAACAGATTTCCATGAAATCGAATAAACGATGCATATTATGGATCCTAGTCATATCAAACACATTTGCATTAAACAATACAAACAAAATAGAAAATTGCATGAAAAATTAAAATTGCGTACCTTAATGCTGTTCTTTCGAGAAAATGTGTGTCCGCACTAAAGGCCTGCCTTTGCTTACAACAAGACAGCCACCTGGTCCCCTTGCTTGTCTTAACGAGGAAAGAACTACTCTTAGTTTCCCTCGGAGTCAGACGAGTCTTGTCCTCTCGCAGGAAAATCTCGGACTGAGGAAATTCGCCCAAAGTCGTTACTTTAAATTCAACATTACCTCCAAGGTGTACGCCTTAAGTTAAACTGACCAATCGTAATCAGAGGTTCCTAATTTTTCCCCAAGATAATTATTTCTTTCGTCAGATTTTGATAGCATAGAATCTGAGAAATACGACGCATACCAACTTCTCTTTGTTAAATGACTATTTGACATGGTGTTCCCATTAAGCGGTTATGGTCGGCAACTTTAATGTTGACTTTCCCAAGAGAGCGTTGCGATTCCCGGATCAATTCTAAATTAGCCGTAGATACTGGCCTCTCAAATTTAACAACTGACATGGATAAAAGGTCGAAGTGACCCTTCACAAAAAACGTTGCTGGCTTGACTGTACTAAAATTTTAATGCACAATGTATTCAGTTTTAAGGTACAATACTTGCTTAAAATTCGACACATTATCGCAACGATACGTCATTTGTGTAAACATTGGATCACGTGTTATTTTTGGTCAGAAATCCATTTTGTATCAAGAAAGAGCGATCGTATTTTAATTAAGGAAAGTGATATTCACAAAGTGTACAAAAATATCCCACATTTCTACTCGAAATGCTTATGAAAGTGTGATTTATAAATGTCAATATGAAGACCCACTCCATGACCTTCTTGAACCTGTAACCCTGAAAATCCTATTTACTATGTATCTTTTAGAATCATACATATAAGTACATTATATAAAAGATGGAAATGTATAAGTTACAAAATATATTGCATCTTAATCCAAGTTTCCAATTTTGCAAGTTGTTCCCACACGTACAAAATCGTCTGCTACCCAACGTGTCAACTTGCCGCTAGAACGGGATTCTCAAGAAATTCCTCGGCGTATAGTCTGTTTCTAAATTCGTTAGTAATTGTTCCCCATAAACAAGACGTTGTAAACACATTACATCCTATTCATTGTTGTTTCTCTTCCACATAATAGCTTTTTTTCAAAATAAAATGTTGAACTTTACTAATTTTTTTACAAGGTCGGTTTAATTTGCTTAATATCTCCTGCTATTTGTTGGCATTGTTACGTTGAATTTTGTAAAACTAGCTATAAAACGGACCTAATTACTCGACTGAAGTGCTGACAGAAACAGTCCAAAGTAATGTATTTCATTTCCATTGCCCGATGGAAAAACATTACATCTTTTCAAAGCTGTGTGCAAAATAGGCTGACATATCCCGATTCATGAAAACACGGGGGTGGTATCCCGTGTGTCCAAAATTAATATTATTTTGAACAGAATATTTTGGTGACAATTGCCTCGTTTCAAATGGTAAGCATTGCAGTATTTTATTTTCGTCAATCGGTCGAATTCGGTGCTCGTTTAGCTTCAGTATTGGAGACGGAAACCTTAAGTATTCAGAAATGCCCTACAGCAATGTTAGTGTGTATATATATATATATATATATATATATATATATATATATATATATATATATATATATATATATATATATATATCAAACTGAAGCTCGCAATAGAAAGTGTATATATGTGAAACACTGAGTAAGTTATATTACAAAATACGGAATACAAATAATATAGAATTCTTACCATTTCTTCCTCTTGGAATTCTTGATTATATTACATCCTCCATGTCTTCAAGATTAAACTGTAAGTATTCTTGTAAAAAGTCACAAACTATTCAGACAAAGTATTTGGAGCACCTGTAAATTATACACATCACAACAACTGTCAGCTAGTCTTATTTTGGTACAAAATATAGACCTACAATCTATTATGCCCAATGCAATATAGAAATCCCATATTCAAAACTAGCTTTCAAACACAGGGAACTGAAATAGGGTATTGTAACTGGACAGTTAGCTAGGAGTCTAAAAGCAATTATATTTGACATGAGTGAAATTCACACTTGCTGATAACAAGGTGATGACAGACAAAGCAAACACTGGCAGGCAAGCATCAGATATCTGGAGATATTCAGACCTGGGGCCTGTCTGTACGATTTATATGTGTTTACATCAATATGCTTGATGGCCTCTTTGAGGTTAATTTGTGTTATTCGGTTTTTATTTATCTACAGCTCATAAAAGTTCTAAACATTTTTCAGTTAGTATGCATTTATATTCTTATTAAAGAATCAATCTACCGTGAATTATAAATAGTTACCGAAACTATTCCTGACTACATAAATACTCTGGAAAAGCTACATTTGACCCTGTACTATAATCTGGGATACATCAGAAAGAGAAAGAAAATAAGTCCTACTTACTCTTCTTCTTTTGTATGCAAATTAATTTTCTGTGCCACTTGTACCAATTTCTTGCTTTCCAAAATGTCTCTGGTGTTTGAAATTATTGCCATCTACAGAGATAATTACAGAGTGTATATATATATATATATATATATATATATATATATATATATATATATATATATATATATATATATATATATATATATATTCTGTGACAATCCTACTGATTTTTTTAACACGAGTATTTTCTTTCTTAAAGGACAATAACAACAAGGATAATTTGCAAAGCTCCTTGGCGACTCTGGTTTTTACACCCTTCTGTTGAATGTGACCACTCCTTTTCAGCACAGAAGTCCCATAGCTGAATAAACACGACAATTGGTGCTTAACCGCATACTTGTTTTCTTTTTTGGTTTTGTTTAACATTGGATTGAATAAAAGTGTGGTCAAATATAATTGTACTACAATGAAAGCATGCAAGAGAATAAAAATTAAGCAGGACAAAAGAACAATCACGGATCGAAAGGGTGGTTAATGGAACAATCTGTCTTTATTTACATAATGAAAGTGTTAAAAGATTTCTCTACTTAAAGGTCTATGCAAGTCGCTTGGATGATACAGTGACCGGCAAATATTGTTGACATGCAATCAATTGAAAAATGCAACAATAAATACAAATACATTTTGACAGAAATAGATGTTTCTCCAAATACGCTTGGGCTAAAATGAAGGAAAAAGAGACATATGTACGTCACTTTCACATAACTTTCAAAAGAGAAGCCTAGATGAATGAATTTCGATGAAGAAAAAGTGTTTTACAGCAAAAAAGTTCAAAATTTCGAGGAATGAGAAAACAACGAGTACTTTCCAACTAAGACAAAAAGCATCTGGAGTATGACATTTTAACAGGCTAGCGGTATTCGGTACCTTAAATGGATAGTATACTGAGGGTAATGTTTTACAAGCAAGATTTATCTGTATACTACACAAAAGATGACACATGTAAAAATAGGAATGATTTTCAAGAATGAAAAATCAAAAGTAGGTGTTTCTAAAATGAAAAGGATATAAAGAATGATTTAACAGGTAAGTGTTAACCATCAGAAAACATTATTACGTCAAAAAAAGGATCTGTCAAATATATTCTTCTCCACTGGAGATGATTGAGAGAGCAGAAAACAAAAAAGAACAATACCAGCAGTAGAGGGAATTATTAGAAGAAAGAAATCTAGAATGTAGAAATATTTTACAAAGAAAAGAAAATTTGAAAACGGATAGACCTAATTAATAATAATAAGAAGGCTTCATATATATATATATATATATATATATATATATATATATATATATATATATATATATATATATATATATACACAACAAAAACACAGATTCAGTTAAGTTTTTATTTATAATTATAACTACCGATGAAACTGTTTTGGTTCATTCTTCAGTGAGTGATTCAGCGGCTACTGAATGGCACAACGTGGTTGTACAGAGGTCACAGCTGGTCTGTGAAACTCCCTGACAGAATGTTACGGATAACCCTTGAGTAAAGTTTCTTCAGCAGAAACTGAAGGAGCCCAGCGAAGACTGGGCTGTCCAACGAAGGTTGGGATGACAGCGGCAACTGTGTGGACTTCACTCAATGGGTTTAGTTTGAATACGCCATATATTGCTGACATTAGATTCTTGGGTGAATAATCGGAATCTGAATGAAGTGAATGCCCAAAGAGAACATATGCGCTGCAGATGTTGTCCCCCAAGAATGTAATAAGTTGAGGGAGCCTTCAGTGTTCAATGAAGAGAAAAAATGTTTGTCTGTATAACAGCAGCATATCAACAATAATGGAAAAGAAAGGTATACATACATGTAGGAATAAATCGACAATGACAAGAAACAGCATGTTATTACTACAAGAAGAATGGTATTACTACTGTAAAACTAGACTCTGGCTTGTCAAGACAAAGCTACATGAACTTCAACAGGTCAATGATTTATGAAAATGTCAAGTCTGGTGTGAATGTCTCGGAGTGGTTCCATGCGTGTCTATATCACATCCAACTCGGATGAGAAGCTAGATGATCACATCCATGAAATGGGTAGAAGAATACCATGAGAATGCACTAACACCTCCATGAATTGTACAAACCGAAAGCACATATGGCAATGAAAACAACATATGCACAATTGCCACACGATGCACACTGGTATCACACGCGTGCAGAACTCCACACATAATGAATATAGCACAAGTGCCACACAATGAACACTGGTATCATGCGCAGGCAGAACTCCACACGTAATGAATATGAACGGCTATGGAAACTGGAAGCACAGCACTTGCATCCCATAGCACAGTAGCGTAGAACTAGAACCAAACAAACGCACCCAGGATGGCAGGACCGTCCTTGTATGTTGAATGCAGGATGATCATGGTCGCTGTGTGCTACTATCTGCATCCATGGCCATGGCCCTCTGCGCTGCCTGGATAGTACTGTGAGGTGTGCGAATGTATGTGTGACAATCCGAAGACCACCGGCCTAGAACTTTGATTATATGGTCTTCCAGCTGGGCCGCCGCCGCTGAAGTAGCTGCCCCTATACGGAATGAATGGCCACTATACTGGGAAGTGTCCAGTCCCATCTTATAGTAGACAAGTCGCATGTGATTAAGGAACACAACTCTTGATAAGGCTTGACCTGTAGCCGTAAGGAAAAGTGGGTCATATGGCTGGGGTATCGAACGTCTCCTGAATTGCATGAAAGTCTTCATAGCAGAGTATGGACATATAGCACGACCTATGGCATGTAACTGGACAGTCACACCCTTACGGAAAGGGTCGTTTTTTGATGATTTCAACTTGAGAAAAGCAGTCTCTAGGTGGAAGTGGACATCGCCAACACAGAGATGAACAGTTGAATCGAAGGAATCCCGAGCAGTGAATTCCCCACATCTCAGAAATCCGAGGAAAGCAACTATGCGGACAGTCAACAACAGCAAATCTGTATGCGTGTCAAATACTCCTCCTCCCAGAATTGTACAAATGCTTGTCAGGATATTGTATGTAATAGGCTGGCGCAGTTTTGCAGATGAACCTTGGGTTTTTTGATGGCCTAGAGGATGATGGCAAGACTAGGCAGATTGTTTTTGTCTGTGGTGAACGGAGATTGCATACCGGCCTGCATATACTTGAACCTAATGCCACAGAGGTACAATTTTATTGTAGAATGCTTCAAGCTGAGGACTCTTGCGCAGTGTGTCACAAAGTAGATTAAGGTGTCCTCCATAATATCTGGCAGAACTTGCATGTTCGAGGCAAAGCCACACATCAGCATGAAGGTCCAAAAAGCGTTGAATGAAGTGTTGTAGGCAATCTGTGTAGCAGGGCTTAAAGCCTGGTTCCATAAAATATCTACCTATTTATCCAGGTCCACAAGACTTCTGGTGTGGGGGAGTGGGGGGCGGGTCATTTGCAGGGTTGTAGATCTGCATCTGGAGCCAGTGCGTGAAATTTCTGAAATTGAAGTCGGGACAAGGCATCAGCTGTATTATTGATAACTCCAGGAATATTTTTTGGCAGAAAAATAAAAGTTACAAGAAGCTGCGCACCATGTAAGTTTACGCATCAATTTCATTATATACATACATTTAGATCTCCCATTTCGAAGTATATTCACTGTGGCCATATTATCACATATAAATATTATGTGTTTGCTTGCCCAATCAACGCCCCAAATAATAGCAACCACAACGATAGGATACAACTCCCTGAATGCCATAGAGAAATCATTCTCCACAGAAAAAAAGGCATTTTAAGATCACCAGACCACGCAGCTGCAACCCAGCTAGTTTTGTAGTAACCCCCATATCCTACTGTGGATGAAGCATCTGTGTATAATTTAAGATCGTCTGATGATGTGGACTGATTGTCAAGAAACACAGAGACTCCATTCCACGTAGCCAAGAATTGGTGCCACATGAATAGTTCCTCTCTGCAATTTGTATCCAAGTGTATGTAATGATCGAGTTCCCTGACTTTGGTAGATAGTTGTATCAGGTATGACACGAACGCACGCCCTGGTAGGATAACACGGGTAGCAAAATTTAAGTGGCCCAGTAACTGGAGTAGTTCTTCGTCTGTTAAGAAAGTGTTCAATGTAGTTTACAATACGCTCTACTTTATCCTGCGGTAAACGTGCTTGCATTTGTTCTGAGTGCAGAATTATTCCCAAATATTCCATAACTGTACATGGGCCAATGGTCTTATTTGGAGCTGTGGGAATCTTCAGTCTGTTGAAAATTAAAGTCAACAAAGCCATCGTTCTCTCACCACATGCCGATGGAGGATCGATTGTATGAAAGTCGTCAAGGAGGTGCAAAATAATATCAATGCCATAATTATGTTTGGCTATCCAGCAAATTGTCTGAGATAAGGTATCAAATAATTTTGGACTTGAACGTGACCCGAAGGGGAGGCGAACACAAACATAGTAATACCCTCTCCATTTTACACAGAACAGGTGCCATTGTGAAGGTGCAATGGGAATCTGTTTGAAAACATCCGATATGTCAGCTTTGCACATAATAGCTGCCTTACCACAACTCTGAATGATTCGGATGGCATCATCAATCTTGACGTAGCTTAGGAAGCATTTATCCTTGTCAATAAGTTCATTGATACTTGCATGACTGTGATCGTCATGGGAAGAAGACAGGTCAATGATAAGTCTCTTCTTTTTCGAATATTTACCTTCCGCTATGCCGATAGGACTGACTCTATAATTAGGAAATGGTGGAGATGGAAAAGGACCAAGCGTGAAACCTTTCGCACATTCCTTTGTCAATAACTGATCCACAATATTCGGTTGTTTGGAAGCAGAAAGCAAGTTTTTACACTCTTTTGTAGGCAATTGAGTTTTTGGCACCATGGTGTCAAAACCATGTTTGAGACCAGAAGACAAGTATTAAACGAAGTTTTGATCTGGATGATGAAGGAGTTCAAGCTGCAATCTGTTGATGTCAATGGGGGTGGTAGCATGTGGCAAGAAAGTTGGTCAGATTTGTTGCGTCTTATCTGGCACTGATTTGCGACGGTTATTGATGTTGTGTGTAAGAGTGCTGGAAAGTTTGTGTAATGGATTGTTTGGGCAGGCAGCTGCCCCATGTGTTTTGGCCCTGCACCGATTGCAGGTATGTAAGAACTGGCAAATAGTTCGGTGGCACCCACGTGTGGAGTTAAAATTATTACAAAGTTCTCTTCCATCCATCATCTGTCTAGGCCGGCCATACTTGTCAATATCCGAATTTATTTTGTTGACTATGTTCATAAAGGGCACAGTAGTGCTTATTTTATGTGGGCAGAAGTCGGTTGGGTCAATAACAGAACTGCAGATGTGGCATGTCGTTGTTTTTCGGCCTCTAATCAATAGCTGAAGAGCTGCCTGATCCCTCAGAGCCCAGTTTACTTTGAGTTTGTAGTCACGCAGGGCAATAGCAGCCTGACTGGAGTAGACATTATGGTAGTCATAGAAAATGTCCCCATAGGCATTGGCAATTTTTATAATGTCGGCCTCGTACATGTCCATATCATGGCGTCTGTTGGGGTAAACTGAACAGATGATTCGTTTAAATTTTCCAAAAGCCGTTATGAACTCACTTAGAGTGAGACGCTTAAGTAATCGGGGATCATTTTTTCCAGCCTTGTCATCTTGATTTGATAGATCCGATTCCATGCGTGGTAGTAAAAGAGTGGCAAGATTGATGTGCTTACCATCGAGTATCTGCTTCCGCTGGCTTTCGGATACCACGTCGATTGCTGGTAGTATTTCCGGCAAAACTCCCGTGGACTGCATCAGCTGATTGAGCGACGTCGCAGGCTGGGCTACTGGCAATGATGCGAGAGGTGTTGAGTCGCTTAACAGTACCATCGGAGAAGACGCCTGTTGTCGTGCCCTGATGTCAGCGATGGAATTATTGAGGTCAACGATAGAACGCTGAATGGAGTGGATTGAGGACATTATGTTTGCTGGAGACAATGTGTTCACATCAATGGCGGCCATGTTGAACGTAGTTCCTACTTCCAGGAAAGTTGCATTGTACTGCCGTTTCCGTTTCAATGACTTCCGCTGAAGTAAATCCCTCTTCAGTATTCGCATGAACAATGGTTGCACAACGGCGACGTGGACGTGGTGTTGGATGTGGAAGGAGGGATACTTCATCTTCAGACTGACGTGTACTGGGTTGCGATGGAGTTGAGTTGTTCCTTTCTTGTGCCGGTAAACGATCAGCAGGCCGTGAGCCCGCGGAAGGTGCATTGTCAATATATAGTTTGTCTCAAGGCGTGCTTCGGGATAACAGCAGACACTTTAATGCCTATAGATTCCAGTTTCCGCTTTAAATGGAGAGTAGTCCAGTTGAAAGGATTGTCCAAGTCGTATGGGACTGACCTATGTCTTCTGGAAGAGCGTGACGCCATTGTTTGTAGACACAGTAAACGCCAGGCGGGCGCAATGAATGGCAATTAACGTCGTGATGAAATCACGGAATAGGAAAATGCAACAAACGGGAAATTATAGCTCCGGTAAGGAAAGTACATGTTGTGAAAGTCAGGATAAGATGCACATACGAAGAAGAAAAGTTGTACAGCGCATATCGACTGAATTATGCGTGCTCTCGCTCTCTGATCCAAACTAAGAATAACTGAACAAAGACGCTGCACGTGACAACTGGGACTGTTTTGATTGGCTGGCACATGATGTATTAATATCTCACGCATATTAATACGGACTATTTGCAGGAATGGTAGCAAATGGGTCACCTATTGCTGTGTATAAACCATGCCTAAGCAAGCACTTAAGCAACAATATATATATATATATATATATATATATATATATATATATATATATATATATATATATATGACACCAGTTCAATCAATAAAATAGGAAAACGGATAAAACGTATGGAATTATTTGTTTGGGTATTTGGCAACTGATAGGTTTGGAAGGCTAAAATTCAAAATTGGAAGGAGTATTCAAAGTTTGAGATACATAACTATTAATAGCAAATGATATCTTCTAAATTTTACAGAATAAGTGTTTAAATTCATAAAGACATTTTAGGAGACCCTACTGTGAGGAGTTAGATAAAGAGACATTTTGTGGAGAATAGTTATCTCTTTGCACTAAACAGTTTCGTATTGTGGAGAATAGTTATCTCTTTGCACTAAACAGTTTCGTATTGTGAAGAATAGTTATCACTTTGCGCTAAACAGTTCGTATTGTGGAGAATAGTTATCCCTTTGCACTAAACAGTTTCGTATTGTGGAGAATAGTTATCTCTTTGCACTAAACAGTTTCGTATTGTGGAGAATAGTTATCTCTTTGCACTAAACAGTTTCGTATTGTGGAGAATAGTTATCCCTTTGCACTAAACAGTTTCGTATTGTGGAGAATAGTTATCCCTTTGCACTAAACAGTTTCGTATAATTAGAACTGAAAAATGAAAAAAATTATAAATGGTAAAGGGAGAAATAATGAAAAGGATTTTATGATTATTTTGATATTTTGGAGACCATCAAACACTATCAATTTTAGAAAAAGAAATATGAATCAAAGGTTTGCAAAGAAATTTTAATAAAAAGAAGAAAAAAAGCACAACTTAGTATTGAAAAAGTCATAAAACTAATTAGAACACAAACTATAAAAACATTTGTGAAAACATGGCTGTCAAATACATGATACAAATAACTGCTTTTATTAGTCTTTCTTGCTAATATTTAATCTGTCTAGCCTATTTCTAATTGCCTATGACCTTCACCAAAATTTTATGAAACAAAGCCCATGTGAAAAGCGTTGCTAACAGGTAAAGACTCTAGTGGAGTTGAGTAAGAGAGCGGTGATTTCTCCGAATCTCAGTTAAATTAATTTTTATATTTCCATCCGGTCTAGGAAAACGTTTAAATTTTAAGTTTTAAGAACCAACAAACAATATAACATCCATAAGTTGTATGCATAGATCTCTGATCATTAGATCATAGTAATTTAGGGTTATAGTTGTTATATACGATGTGTAATTATTAGTAGAAGTTATTACAAATTTTGAATAGTGACTGAAGCATTCAAAATCAATACTTTCATCATTGTCGTTATTAGGGGTCGTTCAATTAATTGGTTTTATTATATACATTTCAAGATTATATAATCCATCGGCAAATTTAAAGCGTTTGAATCATTATTGTCATAATGTAATAGAATGTTTATTTGTTTGCTTTGTTTTTGTTTTTGTCTTGTTTAGTGGGGTTTTTCCTGTCCTTTGTCGATTTTGTTTTTATTTTGCTTTGTTTTCATTTTCTTTGTTTATATTGTTCTTTTTTTTTTGGTTGGGTTGTTTGTTTCTTTTGTTTTGTTCTCTTTTTTATTTGTAAATAATTTCAGATATTGAAATGACAACTACATACTCTTTTCTTTGCAATGAAATTAATAACAGACAATCTATATTTGCAATTGGATTTGAAAACGAAGTTTATCTATCAGATTGTCCCTCTGTTCTTACGTCCATTTATTTAAACAAACAAAACATCTTCAAGAACTTCTTCCCTTCCATCACTGTTCCTGTGCTCTCATTCTCTCTTAATATCAGAGATTCGTTTTGCTAATATTTTTCCTGTGTCTGTTTCTCTTTAATTTCTTCTCCCTCATAAAGAAAATTATTCAGTTCTCAATATTTTGGATTAAACGTTTGCTTATTTGTTTATTAGATTTTTCATCTCTATCAGTTATACTCAGTAATGATGAAATCAAATTCCTCGTGAACAATATAATCATTGATTATTGCAGTCCATACTATATCGGTAATAACTGTAACCTCCATAAACCACAGATGACAATAGCATCATGTTTATAGCATCATGTTTATAGCATCATGTTTAAAACTATAGGATATACCATTATATCAGATATCGTTAACTACAACATTTTCGAGCTTTGCTGTTTAATTTGTTCTCTAACTTCACTAGGATTATTTTCCACCATTCCTCGGAATAAAATAAGTAGCTAGGACTTACTATTTTTTACCTTTTCACTGACTCGAGCCTTTATCTCTTTTATCGTTGACTTGATCTCTTATTCCATTTCGTGGACTTGTTGGTCTTGATCATAGGAATTTAAGTTTTGATCGCTTTGCTCTCATTTGACAGAACTAGCTGTTATCGCGATTCGTTCTCTTATTTTTTATTTACAACATTTTATTTGTCTTAAGACCACCAACATTTATTTATTTAATTATTCCATATGGTAGTAAACCATGTGCTAACTAAACTACACCAATTAACCTAAAATCTCTTTAAAACTCATGTTTCTTTGTGAATCAATTGGCATTTTAAATAACCTCTGGAAAATCATGCTGTAACCAACTGCAAGAGTTAAATTTATTCCTTCATGTCAAAAGAGGTAATTGTTACGTTTTTCTCACTGTCTCTAATGTTTACTAAACGGTCCACAGCATTTCTCGATATGGGTTTACAACTGTTCTAATTATTTAATTTGTTTGCTATACTAGCTGTTTTGTTTAGCCTCTATAGCTGAGAGAAATGCAGACAAGTTCTCGATTTAGAAGCATAGCTATTTAAATATATTAAAACATCAACAACAACAACAACAAAAAAAAAAAAAACACGAGAAATGAACCTATAATATATTTGACTAATTGGTTTTAAACGTGTTCTCTTGAACCTGTTCACTTTGATCTCTCATTACTACTCTCAAACGATTAGTCTGCGTCTTCTTTTTAAAAAACTTCCCTGACTTTGATTTTTAAAATTCTTGCAAACGTTTCCAAGATGTCTTTCAAGTTCAACCCTTATACAGATCCTTTGTCTCTTCCAAAGTTACCTTTTAAGGTTATCTTTTCTGTGACTTTGTAACTTATGAACTAAAACTTTGTAACTTATGAACTAAAACTTTGTAACTTGTGAACTAAAACTTTGTCCACTTCTCTCCCTCTGATCATTAGTTTTGTTTCTTTCACTTCCATCCATTTAACATGAAACAAAATCGCATTTAACTTACGTACACATTTAAGGTTAGTTGCAAGTAAGTAAACGCAATTTATAAATAATCTTGATCTGTAATTTCAACTTGAATTCATATTCAAACTTGATCTCTTCGCTCTCTCTTACATACGAACCAGAACTTGTTCGCCATGCTTTCTACTTCAATCTATTGGCTGGCGAACATCTAAACCAGTCTCCTTGATATATGCTGTTACGTAATATTTAACCACTGTGTATACGGAAGCTACTGTAATAGTTACATCACCTGTTAGTGGAAAGATACACCCATTTATGTTGAAATATTTTCAATAACCGTCGCTCTTGTATAAGTTGTTTGCTCAGTAGAACTATCAGCTTGCAATTTTGAATTGTTCCTCTTAAAATTAATACAATTGTTATTAAACATGCACTTGAGACAGATGGGGTAATTTTAATGAACAAAAAGTAAAATATTATATTGCATTTGTTATCTAATCTTCTTTTAACTTTTTATACCATAGAAATTAACTAATCAGAGGTGTTGTCCCAAATATAATTACATCTGGCAATCACTTTGATCTAGCATTTATAAACGTGGTTTTTATTATTTATTTTTATGGGGTTTATTTTATACTTCTTTTCAACCATGTTATTCAAATCCTTGTTTACCAGTTATCTCTATATTTATTCTATTTGAAGTTATGATTCATGCTTGTATTCTTCTATTTATTCATCATGTTATTCAACACTTCATTAAAAAAAGAAAATTTCAATATTCTTTTTTTTGTTGTTTTTTATCAATTTAAATAGTATGAAAATAGCAAAAGCTGTATAAGTAGAGTTTGATGATCTTGCATGCTATGTAAATTGCTATTTTGATGCCAGTGATAAAGATGCAGTAATTAGTCAGCCTTTTAAAGAAAATTTAACTAATGATGGATTTCAATATATTACACTACACCACTCCCTCGATAACTTGCGCCCCGATAACTCGTGAACCAACTTATAACGTGGGGTCAGGCATGGACCCCATTTATTAAAACTACAAAATACAAAAATATATTAACCCTATTTGTTGAACTTGAAGAAAACCACAACCAAAATTGTAAAATGAAACCTTGACGTGTCGCTCATTTTATCATCGAAAATGGTTGATAGGACCTGGAAATTTTATTCAACATTATGAAATTATCAACTTTTGATATGAAGTCATAAATATATTGTTACATGTTCTTGCCAAGGACCTTCTTTTAACACTATAATGATAATGAAATTTTGATCGATGAATGTCACTTACGCATGCTGCAGGCATAACTTTAACAAATAAATATCAATTAAACAATTTTTTATCATGCAAAATTTGTGTTTTAGTTCTAACTTTTAGTTTGATCTAAGTATAATCATCATAAATGCAATATGCACTCTTGTATTCAAATGTTCAGTGCCTCAATCAACTGTAACAGCTATGTCCATGAGTGTTTCGCTGAGAATTAAGTGCCAACTGTGTTTTGATATCTGACTTACAGAAGTATTTATTGTATGGCTGCACTGAATTAAAAGCTGACCTCCTATGTATTGTCACGTTAATTGCATCCTTTGTATCAAATAAAAGACATTGAATAAAAGAACAGTTAAATGGCATGCAAATCCTACATGAGTAAGATCTAGCCACCCCGGAGGTAAATCAGTTGAATTCATTCCAATTGATCAATCGAACACAGTTATAAATATTGTGTACTTAATATAACTAAACAACCTACTCATTCATAAATGTGATCAAAGATAGCAAGGCAACCAAGCAAAATTAATACTTTATTAAATAAAGAGCTCTGTTTCACATATAGGATCATTATGGAGATGCGAGTTTCAGAGAATTCCTGTATTGGCACTTTGAGATATCCTCAAAGATGAGAAGAAGTATCACTAATATTTGTAATGAAATCATGGCATCAATTTTTCACTGACTGAACAATAAAAAAAAATTTAGTTTCAAAATAGACGATTGTTTAAAAAAATAATTCCAAAAGTTCCAATTCTGTGAAGCATTAAAAGAGCTGCTTAAAGAAAAGGTTTAACAATTGTAAGAAGTTTAGCAGCAATAGGTATCATCCCATCAACTCTTGTTTAATCCATAGAAAATTTGTAAGAAGTTTAGCAGCAATAGGTATCATCCCATCAACTCTTGTTTAATCCATAGAAAATGTGTAAGGAGTTTAGCAGCAATACGTATCATCCCATCAGCTCTGATTTAATCCATAGAAAATTTGTAAGAAGTTTAGCAGCAATACGTATCATTCCATCAACTCTTGTTTAATCCATAGAAAATGTGTAAGAAGTTTAGCAGCAATAGGTATCATCCCATCAGCTCTTGTTTAATCCATAGAAAATGTGTAAGAAGTTTAGCAGCAATAGGTATCATTCCATCAACTCTTGTTTAATCTATAGAAAATTTGTACGAAGTTTAGCAGCAATAGGTTATCATCCCATCAACTCTTGTTTAATCCATAGAAAATTTGTAAGAAGTTTAGCAGCAATAGGTTACATCCCATCAACTCTTGTTTCAATCCATAGAAAATTTGTAAGAACTTTAACAGCAATAGTTATCATCCCATAAACTCTTGTTTAATCTATAGAAAATTTGTAAGAAGTTTAGCAGCAATAGGTATCATCCCATCAACTCTTGTTTAATCCATAGAAAATGTGTAAGAAGTTTAGCGGCAATAGGTATGATCCCAACAACTCTTGTTTAATCCATAGAAAAATTGTAAGAAGTTTCGCAGCAATAGGTATCATCCCATCAACTCTTGTTAAATCCATAGAAAATTTGTAAGAAGTTTAGCAGCAATAGGTATCATCCCATCAACTCTTGTTTAATCCATAGAAAATGTGTAAAAAGTTTAGCAGCTATACGTATAATAAAATCAACTCTTGTTTAATCCATAGAAAATGTGTAAGAAGTTTAGCGGCAATAGGTATGATCCCAACAACTCTTGTTTAATCCATAGAAAAATTGTAAGAAGTTTCGCAGCAATAGGTATCATTCCATCAACTCTTGTTAAATCCATAGAAAATTTGTAAGAAGTTTAGCAGCAATAGGTATCATCCCATCAACTCTTGTTTAATCCATAGAAAATGTGTAAAAAGTTTAGCAGCTATACGTATAATAAAATCAACTCTTGTTTAATCCATAGAAAATGTGTAAGAAGTTTAGCAGCAATAGGTATCATCCCATCAACTCTTGTTTAATCCATAGAAAATGTGTAAGAAGTTTAGCAGCAATAGGTATCATCCCATCAACTCTTATTTAATCCATAGAAAATTTGTAAGAAGTTTAGCAGCAATAGGTATCATTCCATCAGCTCTTGTTTAATCCATAGAAACTTTGTAAGAAGTTTCGCAGCAATAGGTATCATCCCATCAACTCTTGTTTAATCCATAGAAAATTTGTAAGAAGTTTAGCAGCAATAGGTATGATCACATCAACTCTTGTTTAATCCATAGAAAATTTGTAAGAAGTTTCGCAGCAATAGGTATCAACCCATCAACTCCTGTATAATCCATAGAAAATGTGTAAGAAGTTTAGCAGGAGGATCTAACTGGCCTTGTGTGTAACAGCCTTTTTTGTTATGAAAAATCAACTATGCAGAGTGGTTTGGATGACAAAATCTAGTTGTGGTTGATCATTAACAAACAACAGTTCTGGAGCAAGTAAATTGAAGTTTAAGTTTTTCATGTTTGCTTCTTTTGATTAGGAAAGTTTAGCAGGAGAAGCTAAGTGGCCTTGTACATAATAGCCTGGTGGAGGAGAAGGTAGAACAAGTCTTGTGCATAACAGCTTGGTGGAGGAGAAGGTGGAACAAGTCTTAAAGAAGTATTACTTTAGATAAACTACTTAAAATTTAAAATTATGATTCAACAGTATTTAAATTTTTTGTTTTGCACTCACTCTAAATGCAAAACGACTATTACACATGATGTTCACATCAGAAATTAGGCATACCTGCCAATTGTTTCTAAATTCTGGACGAATCTGAACCAGGCTAATCTGTCAAGTGGTCTTCTTATCAAATATCAGACATTCATCCCATTTTTATTGCATATACAGTGACTTATATTAAAGACAACATTTCCGTGGCCCAGGTTTAGTTTTAATATTTGAATAATGTCTGGGTTTTTTAAAATATGAGGGCCAACTTAGAGTGGTGCAATCTTTTCTTAAATAATAATAAAAAATAATCAAGGGTCACTTTCTGGTAGTCTAGTGGGTTTTAAATGAAAAACTATGGAGACTGACCTTCTGGTGGTCAAGTTTTTTTTTAAAGAAAACAAAAAGATAAAGATAATGAAGGGTGACCTTCTGGAGGCCTAGCGTTGTTTGAAGAAAAAAAACATAAAAATTATGAAGGGTGACCTTCTGGTGGCAAGAGGCTTTTTAAAAAAGTTGAAAGTGATATTCATACACCTGAATGAGTGTTTCTCAACAAAATTTGGAAATTTACTAATTTACCTCCACACGTCAAGTCTTACATGACTTAAGTGACCATGAAAACTCAAAAGTATATTACCATAATTCAGTAAGAAAGGTATGATTTGTGCACATAAGCTCACATTAAAATGAATAACTGGATTTGAACATTTCATTCTGAATTTAAAACTGAAATACACGTAATTCAATTGAAATGGCACTCACTCCATCTCTAGCATTTGAGAATGTTTCAGAAAGACTGGGTAGTGTTGCCATCCAAATCACTATTTCCTCATTATTTATAGATTATATTGGACTATCACACTCAAAATATACAATCATTTCATACTTTCTTTAAAGGTCTGGTCACAAAGATGGCAATGGATGAACATGTAACCCAGTGAATAAATAGATGTTACTTGTTGTTTCTTACATATTTGAAAAGGAATTGTTTGCAAGTTGATTTTTCTTTAGTTAGCAAATTGAGCATTTAATAAATAAATAAATAATAAAAGAAGCAAAATACAAATAATTAAATTTCTGTATTCCCTTAACTTCAGGATCATAAGTATAGTTGTCAGTGAAAATCACATTATCCAGTGAAATATTGAAAGTTAAACATTATTTTGGTCAGATCTCTAAAAAGGAAAGAAGAATAAAATGTTTTTTCAGTAGCCGGTGTCTCCTCACATGCTTAGTGCAATGATGTAAAACCCATATCTACAGTTCATGCAGTTCAACACCAAGCTATACCACAGAACACTCTGACAATGATGTAAAACCCACATCTAAGGTGTATGCAGTTCAACACAACACTCTGACAATGATGGTACCAATGTAGTTGCCACAGAATTAGTGATGGTTTATGCATGCAGTCAAAACAAAAAGAAACGAATATAAGAATGCATGACACCCTTGGAGTGTTTACACTATAAGTCACTTGTAACAAAATCAAAGGTTTTGAAATGATTCTATGAAATACAAAAAATATAACATTGGATAAATGCAAACTAACATGATGTCCAACAACAAAAACACAAGAAGAAAGAAAACGTCATTAAGTATCCAAATTAAGGTTCAATATTGAACTGAAAGCTATTGCAGTGCAATGTCAGTATTTTAATTATGTCGCTTTATTTTCAATGTTGTGATGACTTATTTGTGTAATGCAGACGGCAAATGTTGACATTAAGATGGCCTTTGGTCAACTTGTCCTATTAATACGCCAATATAAAAAAATGATGTTGCTTCTAAGATTTAGATTAGTCTTATGACAACTTAACTGTAGTTATGTCAAAAACTTTGAATGAAATAAGGCAACTTATTTCTAGTTATGTTGAAAAATCTGAATGAAATAAGGTATTTTATTGAGTAAATAGCAGAAATATACTTTCATAGAGAGCATAATTGGGTATTAATAGCATTTGGTAAAAATTAGTCTGTTATGAAGTCCATATGACCAAACTGATGTGCCTCAACAGCACAGACATAAGTTGACCTAATTCTCATCTTAAGACAACTTATTCAAAATCATGTCAAATGTTTTAATAACTCGGCTTTAAGTGTCAAGGACCATAATTGGCAGAAATCTGTCCCATTTTTGGAAAGTTAGACTGCAGTATACCTGAGACCAAGATAAGGTAGTCACATGGTCTCAGGTCACACAGCCTGGAAGGCCAGAGGTTGCTCAACAAGAGGGAGAGAGAGAAAGAGAGAGAGAGAGAGAACTCTATTCAATATTACCCCCATCTCTCCCTAACCCAACTGTATCTCTCTCTGATTGTGATCTGGTGTTATAAACCCAATTCTTCTACATTTATTATGTGTATTCATGCTGTGTAAACCAACTGCAGTCAAATGAAAATGCGGGTGCAGCTGAAGTAATTATTTATATAACCTTCAACCAGTCTCTAGTCTAGTCCTTCAACCAGTCTCTAGTCTAGTCCTTCAACCAGTCTCAAGTCTAGTCCTTCAACCAGTCTCTATGACTGTAGTTGGTGGGGCAAATACTTGTACAACTCTACCATATGAAGAACTAGCTTTTGAAAAATTCTATCCATCAGCTGGTGGTGGTGGTGGTGCTTACATTTAAAGACAGATCTTTGAACTATTTACCAAACCAGACCATTTTTGTGTGGTTTTGTCCTCAGCATACATATTGGAGCTTTCAGAAATCTGTGATATTTGGTAGAAGAGAAATTTAAGATGAAAATTTCATGCTGGTTGGGAACAGATACAGACTATGTAATCTTTCTTTTTTGCAGTTTATTGTTTTTCTTGGTTTTAATGGCACTTTAACACATCACTGGCTATATCATGCTGAGGAAATGGGAGCTATGTAATGTAATGTAACTTTAAATAAAAAGAGCAACAATGTTAGATAATGAAAATTTACTGACTTAGCATATGTTCAACAACCTTAAACCAACTCACATTACAAAATAAAATCTGTGCAAATGCATCATCATAAAACCAGTCATCCTAAATTAACTGATTACATCCAAAAACAAAAGTACATATAACAGTAAACACCCGTCAAATACTCAGGTGTGTCTACAAACAGTTTGCCTCCTGAGACATGTCCATAATAAGATATGTCAGATGTACATTCATCAAAAAAAGAAATGACATATATATATATATATATATATATATATATATATATATATATATAGTGCTAGATTATTAAATTTTTACTATCATATTTTAAATTGTGCATGATTTAAGAACATGTCATCAACTACCGAAAATTACAAGTAAGTATATCAAAAGTGCTTTCAATCACTATAAAATGCACATGTAGTTCAAATGAAAATTCTTGATATTTCAAATCTAACGTATTGAATGATACATTCTAGTACAGTAAATATGTTAAGTGATTCTACAGTTCCCAAAATAAATGACTAATGATGATCATTAGTTGTGATTTAATAATTACTGAAATAAGTGAATCTTCAGACACAGTGGTCACTTACCAAATATGTGGTATATTACGTTTTATTCATATGTACCAGGTCGAGAAAACATTAGCACATTTTGTTTATATACAGAGCATAGCAAGTTCTCATGTCTATTCACTGCACCAATTTTTGTTTCAGTACAATAACTTGTGATCTAGATCATGTACTTTCACCAAACTTTTGTGGATGGCATGTGAAAGGTCAATGGTCAAGTTTACAGTGACTCATAATGTCTACACAGTGTAATTTATTCAGTTCAATACCGCATACCTTCATGGACAGCAAACTACTAGATTAATCACAAGGTGAGAAGATCAAAAATTAAGGTCACACTGACTCTGCAAACAAAACTGGTTCCTGCTTGATAAGTTCAGTTAATGGAAACATAGCTTGATAATTTGTTTGGATGGTTTACACATGGGTAAAGGAATAAACCTACTGATTCTGAGGTTGAAATGTACAAAATTAAAGTCACTGTGGTACAAAGTAAAAAGTTTCTGTATTTTAAAGAACAGTAATTAAAAACAACATAACCACACAACAGCACCATATGCTGTGGATGATGTATGTTATGGGATGAATTAATTTACTGATGTTAGGGCTAATAATTTAAAGTCAATGTCACAATAAACCATAGTAAACTAATTCTATTTTATAGCTTCAGCTTTCCAACATATTCTTTCAAAATACTTCATAAATGATTTATCCCAGGACAAGAAAAGGACCTAGTTCTTTTGGGGTTAAAAGATCAAGGTCACTCAATTTCCCATCAATATCTACATATCAAGTATATACTTTGCATACAGTGCTTACATTTCAAACAACTTTTAGGATTTTGAATATCATCTTCTTCATCATCTGTGGAAGGGAAAATTTAACATGAAACCTAATCATCAAACTTCAAAGATAATCAACTCAAATGATTTGTACATAGAGAACATTAAAAAATAAACAGATGACCTCAAAAGTTTCCACTATTTAAAGCTAACTGTGGAAAGAGCACATTAAACAAGGTGACTGTCATGTGATCAAGAGCGATTCATTTTCTGTGATGTCACAGAGTGAAAAGACTAAAACGTGATCCATTATTTATAATTATGTACACATGTTAAAAACACAGATAACCTTGTCAGTGCTTATAAAGTTTCTTAGACACAAACTAAACTTGGACCACAGTTTTGGAAGAAATTGCTGGAAAATCTCAATATCTTTGCAACTAACTGAACGCAAACAAGTTTCTTAAAATTATATGATTATTTTGTATTTATGATCCATTTATGAGGTATGTATAAATAATTTCATCTTTTTAACTCTATTTTTTAAAACTGTTTGCATTAATATATTCATATCCAAAGGAATTGAGGTAAGAAAATATATTACAAAATTTTATTAAAAATGTAAGATAACAGACTTTGTTACAACTCATGAGAGTCAATACTTTCACTAATAACCCCGATGATATAAAATAAGTAAGGCTGCATTCTATTTGCAACCTTTGTAGAATATATTACCAATCTTCACAAAACAACATCCTCTGGAGTTCAGCAACTCCAATCAGACAAAAACTCATGATATCCACTGGTGATCTATGCAAAACAATGGCCAATCACACACAAAAACAATGATATCCACTGGTGATCTTTGCAAAACAATGGCCAATCACACACAAAAACAATGATATCCACTGGTGATCTTTGCAAAACAATGGCCAATCACACACAAAAACAATGATATCCACTGGTGTTCTATGCAAAACAATGGCCAATCTGACACAAAAACAATGATATCCACTGGTGATCTATACAAAACAATGGCCAATCACACACAAAAACAATGATATCCACTGGTGATCTATGCAAAACAATGGCCAATCACACACAAAAACAATGATATCCACTGGTGATCTATACAAAACAATGGCCAATCACACACAAAAACAATGATATCCACTGGTGATCTATACAAACAATGGCCAATCTGACACAAAAACAATGATATCCACTGGTAATCTATGCAAAACAATGGCCAATCACACACAAAAACAATGATATCCACTGGTGTTCTATGCAAAACAATGGCCAATCACACACAAAAACAATGATATCCACTGGTGATCAATACAAAACAATGGCCAATCTGACACAAAAACAATGATATCCACTGGTAATCTATGCAAAACAATGGCCAATCACACACAAAAACAATGATATCCACTGGTGATCTATACAAAACAATGGCCAATCAGACACAAAAACAATGATATCCACTGGTGATCTATGCAAAACAATGGCCAATCTGACACAAAAGCAATGATATCCACTGGTGATCTATGCAAAACAATGGCCAATCACACACAAAAACAATGACATCCACTGGTGATCTATACAAAACAATGGCCAATCTGACACAAAAACAATGATATCCACTGGTGATCTATGCAAAACAATGGCCAATCACACACAAAAACAAAGATATCCAATGATGAGCTCAGCAACACAAAGACCAATCAATGAACAAGAGGTATTTCTACATCACCATCTGCTAAATACAGGCTTGGCAATAAGAAACCAAATATATCAAAGATCATGCTGTTGGTTGTGTTTAGTCATGTGTGAAAAATATGCAAATATTGAAAAGACACCATGGATTGAAAATAAAGGCAAGTGTCCCACTGAACCTGGTTTCAAATTGATGCATGTCCCCCATAACTGACTTTCATGTTGATATATGTCTCTCATAACTGAATTTCACATTTCTCCCCATGTCTTTCACAATGAAGTATATCCCCCATATTTGACTTTCACATTAATGTATTTGCCCCATATCTGACTTTCACGTTGATGTGTCCCCATACCCGACTTTCACATTGATGTATTTCCCTATATCTGACATTCACATTTATGTATGTCCCCATATCTGACTTTCACGTTGATGTGTCCCCATACCCAACTTTCACATTGATGTATTTCCCTATATCTGACATTCACATTTATGTATGTCCCCATATCTGACTTTCACGGTGATGTGCCCCCATACCCGACTTTCACATTGATGTATTTCCCTATATCTGACATTCACATTTATGTATGTCCCCATATCTGACTTTCACGTTGATGTGTCCCCATACCCGACTTTCACATTGATGTATTTCCCCATATCTGACTTTCACATTGATGTATTTGTCCCATATCTGACTTTCACATTGATGTATTTGCCCCTTATCTGACTTTCACACTGATGTCCCCATATTTGAATTTCACACTCATGTATCTAGCCATATCTAAATTTCACACTGATGCATG
Source organism: Megalonaias nervosa (assembly GCA_016617855.1). Taxonomy (NCBI): domain Eukaryota; kingdom Metazoa; phylum Mollusca; class Bivalvia; order Unionida; family Unionidae; genus Megalonaias; species Megalonaias nervosa. Next base: position 32,353 of record JAECUM010005493.1, on the reverse strand, counting down.
ACTCCCATATCTGACATTCACAGTTATGCATGGCCTATCAAACTGATGACAAACCATGACAAAAAATCATCACCATGGCCAATCAAACAGATGACAAATTGACGGGAGAACAGGCATCATCATCCTTCCATGTTCAGATTACATTAAATGCAGCAATTTAATGAAGTCCTTTTCTGGACTTGGTAGATAAATTAGATGTCATAGGAACATGTATGCAAAACTACGCTGGATCAAAAAGAAATATTTAGCAGAGTTTTTTTAACGATGTTAATGACTTATATCAAGCACTGTTAGGCAGAACAGTAGTAGAATGCCTCATGAATTGTGTAGCAAAATTTTCACTAAAGAAACCATAATGAAGAAATTCCCTAAGCCCTCTGATGGTCTAGGAAACTTTACAAATTTGCCTGAGTGCCAAAACAACTATTACCCAAGTTAACAGAGGAACTTATTATTATGGAAAAAATGGGAATCATTACTGGAGTGGGTCAACTAACAGACTGGTGTGCTGGGACAGAAGCAGTATGAATGTCAAACGGAGAAAAGTCCAAAAATCTTAGTCAACCTCACAAAATTTAAACTGTGCAGCAAGAAAATCGCCCACTTCCAGCCATATATGACTTTTTTGTCAACTTACAGCAAATTGGATGCTAACTCATGGGCTTTCAAAAAAGTCAGTGCTTTTAATGTTCTTCATGCTGACTTTTGCTAGATTTCATTTCAACAGACTCCCATTTGGAATACCATCTGCTCTAGAATACTTTCAAAAGAAGATGCCACAAATAATGGACTCTTGATGGAGTTGCACGCCAAACTGATGACTCCTTAGTTTATGGCCTAACTCAATAAATACATGATGCAAGACTGGAAACAGTTCTTTACATATTAGAAACAAACAGGCATCACCCCAAATAATGAGAGTGCAAGTTCTGAAGAAGAATAATTAAGTTTGTAGCTCATATCATTGACGAAAACATCACCTGGCCAGACTCACCTAAGGTGTACATGATAATTAATAAGAAAAGCCTTACCAATAAAGGCAGTGTACAAAGATTTCTTGGGATGGTTAACTAGATGAGTCACTTACCAACCAATCTCACATTACAAACCAAACCACCAACAGATTTGCTCAGCAAGTTTGGTATGTAGCACAGGATCATGCACTGACAGACATCAAACCAGACTTAAGTTCAGCCTTTTTTTGACACTGCATGATCCAATAACAAACCTTTGTTTCAGCATGCACACCATCATTTGGACTACAGCAGTTATAATTAAAGGAAAATATTGAGAGGAATTCTGTGCAAAAATTGATGACATCTAGAGTCAACATCATGTCATCTAGAACTACAAAAGCCTTGTGAGATCATGGGTGATGTCATGAAACAGTCACTGTGAAAGGCACATGCAAAACAAAATATATGACTTTGCAATGAAGTAGTGAGAATCCAGTTTCATAAAAATTCTATTCAGCAGTTTTGGAGACTACATTGTTTACAGATTTTATATTTTCTGTAGTAACCAGCATGTCTGGGGGTGGATTAGCATTATTTGTAAGGTCTTCATGACAGGATGCTTTCTATCAAGTTTGGTCAAATTCTATTCAACAATTTCTAAACAAGTTGTTTCAATGTTACTCTATTTAAAGAAATGGTGGTTAACATTACCAGCAGATCAGCATAAGTTCAACAAAGTTGAAAGCCTTCCACGCATTCTGTCAAATTTGCTTAAATTCTGTTGAGCACTTTTTTGTACAAAAAAATCATTTAAAGTTTTTTCCATTTTTTGTAACAGCAGCCATCTTTTTAATAAAAATGATCTTGTCCAAATTTGGTCAAAACTAGATCAATGGTTTTATACAGTGGTGTTATACACTTATAATAACAATTGTCGATGATACATGATGCATGAAGTATTATGACCAAATGATGCATGAAGTATTATGACCAAATGATGCAGGCCATACCATAAACTCACTTGGCTTTATGGTCAAATGAGCTAGAAAAGACAACAATTACATATCTTGCCTCCAGCACCCATTTTAAACAATAATTATGCACAAAATAAATTCAGACTATAGTAGTCTTGAAGTGTTGGCCCCAGATTAAAATGGTTTTGTCTGGGCAAAGTTTTACCTTCACATTTTTGAAACCTAACTTTTAATCAGTGTATTGTACCTAATATTGTGCTGGCATGTGGTTAAACTATGTACAAACAGACAGGGTACAAAAGACAACAAAATTAGAATATTATTTTCAATTACATCAAAGTAAAGGTACTATTATGAGTTGATAAAGCCAGAGATGCGTTTTTTTCATACACCACTGAACATGTTGACATCTGTTTCAGAACCTGGTATCATTTTTCACTACTAGAAGCCAGATTTTACTTGGTAAAACTCACAGCCTTTGTGTAACCTTGGACTGAAAACCATTGTTCATCCATCAGTAATAACCTTGCTTAGCTACTACTGCTAGGTCTCACATTAAAGCAATGCAGTCCACTCTTCTTATTCCTATACTCTTTTGCATATACAATGTTAACCTGTTGAGAGCAACCTATCCCAAACCATGGAACATTTACAAATGTGTACACAAAATTATTCCTACTTCCAAATGCAGTTCATGCTAGGATGCATGAAGCAAAGAAAAATCTGTGGTCAAAATATAAACAAATACTTATGTTAGTAAAGCATAAAATATAGATCACAAGTTATCTTCTTTGGTTGTAAGTATGTAGTACTAAAAGAGATGAATCCATCTATCAAGTTTTGTAATTGGCACATAAACAGCACCCGTATATGATCTTCTAACATAAACATTTTTAAAAAAAACACAAAAGCAAGAAATACTGGACGCAATCTCTTTTTGAAATAAGGGTGTAGTATATATCAAGATGCATTCTATCACCAAGTTTAATTATTCTGGGAAGAATAGCAGGCATATAACATACCAAAACTCAGAGTCATGAACTAAATTCAAAAACTTAAAGCCAGAAAAAGATGAAATACAGGTCATGATGAGCTTAAGTGTGTGGCACAAAGAGAGATGCAAATTATCATCAATTACATGATTCTTGCATGAACAGAGCCTGAGATATCAAGGATCTCAAATGGGTAACAATTTAATATTGATTTTATGAAATGTGTTGGCTCGCAAAAGCTGGACATTATTTAACAAGTTTCATAAATTTAATATTAAATCATTACCCATTGGAAATTCTTGTCATCACATAGTTTTACTTCTGTAGAAATTATTTAGACAGAAGAACAAATAATTTTGTTCATTCTGACAGACAATGTACCTTTCATTTGTTGTGCGTAAAAAATAGTCCTAAACAAAGACGAAATAGTAAAAGTATATTGTACATTTTTGATAACTATAAATCAAAGAATAAGCGTCCATCCAAATAAACTGAACATTTTACAAAAGGCAAAACATTTGTCAACACAAAATGTCCAATGCATGTGATGTCACTTTGTTTGGTTCACAGTACTAGTCCGAGTTGGCCTACACAACACAGTGCCAGTGTTTGCGTTGAAATTCCATATCACAACTAAACATTACATTGTTGTGATATTTTTGTGAAAAGAAGACAACTGGATGCAGAAATACACATATTTACTGTAATGTATTTATGACCAGATATTTGCAGTATTTGATTTGGAACATTAGACTGTACAGAAGACATAAAAAAATCTCTTTTTGAGTTTTTTTATGCTGTGGTTAGATAAAGTTCTGTCAGTTCGGAAGACCAGTTTATGTCTACATTTTTCTGTGAACAAAGGTGAGTTTATTTACTTCAGTAAGTTCACATTTAAACCAAGCTTGTATATAGGGCAGATTCCATGCTAAAGATATACTGCCCATCCATCCCCACCCCCCACCCTCGTTATCATCTAAGCAACACTGTAGTTTTACTTATTGTTCTTGTCTTGGGGATTTTTGCCATTTTTCATGTTATGATATGTTACACATGACATAACAAACCCCTGTGGGGGTAAATTGGCAATATTGAAACAGACAAGACATTTTTTCCCAATTCCCTTTCACGAGTTGAATCAAACAATGGCGGCCAAAAATGTTCAATGAAAACAAATAATTCCTGAAGGCAGGGTTAAAAAAGTTTCCCACAATCACTGCCAGTCAGTAAAGAGAATACAGTAAAACCTGTTATGAGAGACTGCCCCTTCTGCCAACAAAAAGCAGTCTCTCAAGACAGGTGGTCTCTCTTAGCAGGTTTGTACAAAAAGACCAGTTTCCAATGTCCAGTTTCAGAACAATTTCAAGAAAAATAACCACAATCACTGTACATATATTCTATTCTTTATTAATAGTTCTTGCTAAAATATTGTATGCATTCATCTAAAAACAAAATTATACAGCAATAAAGATATACTTCTATCATTAAACATGAAATCACATTTACATTTGAATGTCACATATTTTAGCATATGAAATCGTTTTAGAATTACTCGTTTTCCTTTATAACAACCTAACTTTGTTTTACTGAGGTCTAAACCACTGTTTGCAAGTGGTCTGCTCTTTTTCACTTCTTTCAGTTACAATAATTATTTTCTCCAGACTTAAAATTTGTCTCTTTTTAGTTGGAAGTTTGTCCATTATTATTAAGGTTCTAGGTGTTAAAATTATCAGTGCTCAGTTGTAATATCGAACGTAAAGACGGTTTTGACTGGGCTGTGGGAAAATATGAAAAATCTATACATGTAAATTGCATATCTAACAATTAATGAAATAAAAAGAAACAATTATCTCCTCCAGAAACAGAACCATTTACTCAAAGACAAACTCAACAGCTTCATTCAAAGATGACACACAGGGATTAACTCTATAAGCAAAGTGTGTAACTCAGTTGCACCAACTTGAATAGATGACAGCTTTGTGATTGTGATATAATCACTTAACATCGGGGGGAAATACAACAAACATCACAAGTCTTGAACACTATCAACTAAATCCTGCAAACAATTCCCTCTTGTTGGTTTAATAGACAATGACCTTATTCACCCCTGGCAATATGGATTAATGGTAAAGACAAACAATATATGCGACCACTACATCAACTTGGCACTACAACGGCAATTCATGACATGTACATTAGCCTGGTTTACGAACTGTAGCATCTATCGCAGGTAGTAACAATCCTTTTTTTTTTTAAATATTCCTTTTATGTTTATTTTTTATCAGATCAATCATTACTAATCAAGCAGTCATTGTAACAACTGATTACATATAGGTCAGTGGTGTCTGTCAGTTCTCGAGATACGGTCGATAGAGATGACAGGTCCTATGATAAGGCCAGGAAGCAGGCTAAGTGCGGGAATAATTAGTCTGGTTCCCTGATTTTATGCTCCCTGTGTTGCTCACTCCTATATGAATAGCGGAGAACAATGCAGGGAGCATACGAAGCAGGGAACCAGACTAGGAAATAATCTACATATACTTTAGTCTGGTTTACAACAGAAGCTATAAAACACAATAAGCATAGCTAAAAAAATTCTGAGATCCATAGCCAGCCTATTTTTATATATTTTTTTTTATTTAGAACGGTATGAGCGGTTGTTTTCACAGGGATTAAATAAAGGTCGGTGGAGTTTATCCTCGTTTTTGTGATGTGGTCATTCATAGCAGTGTCGAAATGCATATTTTGCCTAGACATCACAGTCACTGGTCACGTTCAGCAGGTGGTCGCTCATAACAGAGCGTTTATATAATAAAATCGATCCATGCATTACAACTGTGATCGGAAATGACAGATGGTCGCTCATAGCAGAGGTGGCTCATAGCAGTTTTTACTGTATTGCACAATAATTTCATGGGCTTATTTAGACCAATCAGAATCACATAAAGTGATATGTTCACATGTGTAATATCAAAAATATTAAACTACACATATTATAGGCAAAGTGTACCAACTATGTGATAAATATCAAATACAAAATTTAACTAAAAATAAAACCCTCAAACATTTTTTTTCAAAGTCATACAGTATGGTTGCTGATTAGGCAGTTGATGTATGTTTGCAAAAGTTACACAGTGCAGTGTGCTATGAATAAAACACCTGTTACCTATATGCCTTGATCTTCATAGGCCTGCCCATTAAATTTATAGCAGTGTTGTTTATGTTAAGTTTAACATCAATTTTAGCCATCTTATCTTTCTTGCACACAACTATTATCTACAGAAAGGTTTAAGAGTAAAATCTGGTCATTATAGTTGTAGAATTATTTTTCACTAAAGAATTTTTATATACTCTAAAATCTAGAGAAATCACTCACCATGAAGTCAGTGAAGCAGTGTGTCTAACCTTATCTGACATTTCTCAACCTCAAAATCTACTGGTTCGCTGTTTATGTCTACATCACTAAATCATTTGAATTTGATCAATTATCAAAACTCAGTGTTACCTACAACAACATCGGAGCCTGTATCTGACTTACTGAAGCCTTCATAGTCATAATTCTAATCATCCAAAACTCAAGAAAGTTCTGAACGAAATCTGTGGCCTCCATTTTGGAGAGTGGAGAATCTGAGTAACTTTAAATAGCAGATTACTCCTCTATCTTAAATAGTGTTACGTTTATGTAATTAAACTGCTTGTGTGTTAGTTTTAAAATTCTTTTTTATTTTATTTTTGTTTCATCACATTTTATTGTAATGATTATTTTCACGGGATTCGATATTTTCTTTCAGTAAATTCTGTTTATTTAGAACGTAAAACCTATTACAGAAGCATTATTTTTGGATCACTCTGGTACATGGAGTTTGTAAACACTACGCGAAAACAATTGGCTATTGCCAAGGTCATTTCGGCCTACGTGTTAGACTGAATAAACAATGTTTAATTTTTAAATTTATTTCAGAGTGAGAATCTGGTTCTTAGATAGGGCTGTTCTTGCTATGTGACAAATTTCGTTTTTCCTATTGTGATGTTCAAATTAGTAAATCACGTAGCCTATCACGTGGAGTACCATGTGATCTAAAATCAAGGCTTAAAACAGCTACTTTCTACTAGATCGAGTCAGAGTCGTCCTTAACACCTTGAGGAAACAAGGTGTTTCTAATTGTTGTTGTCAGTTTGATTTTCATTTGTTTTTGGAATTTAATAATTTATTCTCTAGGAAACCAAACAAGTGTACTTTTTTTTAAAAAGTTCTGAGAGAAAGAAATTCAGTGGAAATTTATACTGGAGTTCTATACGGAAACATAAACTGGATTCAATTGAGGATCTGTTACCATCAGCACAACGGTCTCATCTAACGTCATCGCCTCCATATTGGAATTTCATCAAGATTCGAACTCGGATTTTATTAGAACTGTTTAGTGATAGGACTTATATTTTTCAATCTTAGGATTAAATTTTGGATTATATTCACAAACCGTAAGTCCTATTTCCAATTTTATACATTGTTTTCTAGGGAAATAAATTATTTTGTTAAAATATACAAAGCTTGTTGACTTCACTCTTTTCTCTTGTTATTTTTGTATGAGCCTACACGTAACAATAGCAACCATGTGATTTGATATAATGGTCATTTACCTCAATGCATATAGTATCTGATAGGGGTTTTTCCCCAAACCAGCTCAAAATGGCTGATGTTTACTGTAGGTGTCCAAACGTGCTTCCATGCAGACGGTGCAGACGAGTCCAAACATGCCTATAAATGAATCAGGTAGAGGCGTCTACTAACATTCCCATGAGAATGGGGTAGAGGTATCCATAAGTGCTTACACAAGGTAAAGAGATAAATGGTGTGTAAATCATGAGCCATAATTAACAACTTCAGCAATAAGGGAGTTCGCGTTCATCAAGATGCATCCTGTCACTAAAATTCCATGATTGTAGATAGGCTAGTACAGGGGTCAGCAACCTATGGCACGTGTGCCACAAGGTGGCACATCAAGAGGTTTTGTGTGGCAGTGTTACTCTCTTACTGGTGGCAAGAGCTTGTTCATTTTGTAGTCAATTTTGGAAAAAAGTGGCATGCTATGTAAAATAGGTTGCCAATCCCTGAGCAAGTATGTACATAGCAGGTAAAAATTCTATCTGTTCATGAACTAAATGCAAAAACTTAACCTATGCAAGTAAAATGTGATATGTAGGTCACAGTGAATTTTTGTACCTGACAGAGCGGTATACAATCATCTAGCTCTTAAATATTATAGCATCCTTAGTGAAAGCACAATATTTAACCAAAGTCTGTGATGCATGAAATATGGTTCACAGTGACATATGTTTGAGATAAAGTTATAGTACTCATCAAGTACCCCCCAGTTTCATGACTTTAGGTATAACAGTACATATACTGGTTGCAAAATGCTATGAACAAAATGCAAACAATTAACTTCAGCCAGTAAAATGTAAAATGTTGGCCAGTTACCTTCTTGTGCCATAAGAGTGTGGTACTAATAGTGACGTATACAATGAACTAGTTTGATAAATATAAAACCTAAAATACAAAATATAAGTCAGTGATACATGAAATCAAGGTCACAGACACCTACTTTTGTGATGAGGGTGTAGCACAAAATGTTAAGGCTGACTCTGCACATAGTATAAATACTGCTCATCAACTTTGTAGAGACAAACTAAAAATAAAAACTTTGATTAGGGTTTCACTTTAACAACTTTTCCTCCCATCGCACAACTCTTAGAAATGCACACTATGCTAGACATATACATACGCAAATATCTTTCAAAGTTCAACAAATTCAATGTACAGGAAAAATAAATTCTATTGTTATCAACATTTCATTGATAAATTACACCTTATTGAGATCAATGTGAAATGATGAACCATTCTAAAACCAGCTCATTAAAATCTGATTAAATATACACCATTTCAAGTAAATCATTTACCATAGTGACAAGATAAAAAGAAGTCTATGGCAACTTTGCTATCAAAGAGGTTTATGTCACAAGCATCAGCATCCATTACAGGAAAAACATATTTCACATTATTTTAAGCAAAGGCTACAAATGCCTCAGGTATGATAAAATATGATGATAGTAAAAAGGTGAAATTACCTCTCTCATACATTATCAATGGCCTTATTGATAGATTTTGCTGAAGGTTATATAATGGTGTTTGAGTGCTAAAATAAAATTTGTGAATGTCAGGAAAATTCCTTAATAAAAATTAGCAGAAGGATATTATTTTAATGTTTATTTTATATCATTATGCCTAAACAAGAAAAAAAATTACTGAAATTTTTCCAGGCTCATTAGATGGCAATAAGCACCGATGAATTTATGATAAACGTGGTTTAATTACTTTGCTAGTGACTTTACGTGAACTGGCTAAAATTCTCTGCTAATGATTTTACTTTAATACATCCTTTAGCAGATGACAACAGACATGGGGCATTACATTCTGAGTGTAATTTGAAACATGATGAATTCCTTTGTAGGTCTTCAGTTTCAGTTACACACAACATAATAAAGTATGAGAGTCATTCCATATGATTCTGACAACCATCAAGCAAAATTCTGAAATGATGTTAATGAACTGGCACATGCAAAACAGATAACATTTCCACGACAATGGGAAAGGACAAAGTTCATAAATTTTACAAACTTAATAAATGGTGCGGATGTAATTGTATACCAGTGCCTTAATAAATAATGTGGATGTAATTGTATACCAGTGCCTTAATAAATAATCTGGATGTAATGGTATACCAGTGCCTTAAGAAATGGTGTGGATGTAATGGTATACCAGTGCCTTAAGAAATGGTGTGGATGTAATTGTATACCAGTGCCTTAAGAAATGGTATGGATGTAATTGCATACCAGTGCCTTAAGAAATGGTGTAGATGTAATTGTATACCAGTGTCTTAAGAAATGGTATGGATGTAATTGTATACCAGTGCCTTAAGAAATTGTGTAGATGTAATTGTATACCAGTGCCTTAAGAAATGGTGTCGATGTAATTGTATACCAGTGCCTTAAGAAATGGTATGGATGTAATTGTATACCAGTGCCTTAAGAAATGGTGTAGATGTAATTGTATACCAGTGCCTTAAGAAATGGTATGGATGTAATTGTATACCAGTGTCTTAAGAAATGGTATGGATGTAATTGCATACCAGTGCCTTAATAAATAATGTGGATGTAATTGTATACCAGTGCCTTAAGAAATGGTGTAGATGTAATTGTATACCAGTGCCTTAAGAAATGGTGTGGATGTAACTGTATATCAGTGCCTTAAGAAATAGTGTGGATGTAATGGTATACCAGTGCCTTAAGAAATGGTATGGATGTAATGGTATACCAGTGCCTTAAGAAATGGTGTAGATGTAATTGTATACCAGTGCCTAAAGAAATGGTGTAGATGTAATTGTATACCAGTGCCTTAAGAAATGGTGTGAATATAATGGTATACCAGTGCCTTAAGAAATGGTGTAGATGTAATTGTATACCAGTGCCTTAAGAAATGGTGTGGATGTAATTGCATACCAGTGCCTTAAGAAATGGTGTGGATGTAACTGTATACCAGTGCCTTAAGAAATGGTGTAGATGTAATTGTATACCAGTGCCTTAAGAAATGGTGTGGATATAATGGTATACCAGTGCCTTAATAAATAATGTGGATGTAATGGTATACCAGTGCCTTAAGAAATGGTGTGGATGTAATTGTATACCAGTGCCTTAAGAAATGGTATGGATGTAATTGTATACCAGTGCCTTAAGAAATGGTGTGGATGTAATTGCGTACTGAATCCTTAACTGACTGTAAATACATGCCAACGTATTTGGAGCATGCATTTGGATAATTTGCACAGTAATTCAAAATTCTGTATTAAAGAAAAATTCCATAACGTTTAGGGTTTCTTAAAAGAACTCACAAGAGTTCTGCAGGAAAAGGTATCTCACCTGCTTACATTGCTTTTTATGTAGCCCACTGCATCTAATGTGCAAAGACTTAAACAAACAATTTTATGATAGAGTTAAAAATAATGTTACCTCTGCCAGCAGAAAAATGATACATGTTTTGTCACAGCTAATGTGGTACAAAAAATGAAATTGATCATTTATTAGCAACAGACTTTGAAAAACAATGTCAAATAGTTTTATCAATCTGGTGTTTCGATTGAAATCACAGGAACAATAATTTTTGGTTGTTCAACAACTATACTTAGTTTGTCCTCAAGTTTTTTCTTGCTTTGACTCAACTGACTGTCAGAGTCATGCTCATTACTTTGTAGGGAATAAGATATATTTCCATATTCTTGTAGCAAGGGACATACTCCAAGCAAGAATTGGCAAAAGTCTTTTCTTATTCCAAACCACCCTGAAAGGAGATAAAACCAACATTGCATTAATGACTACACTAATTCCTGCATTCTGTTATAACTGTATGCACCAAAACTAAAAAGGCCTTAGATGTGATGCTTTACCACTGATGTAATTTCAAGCTGAATACAAGATGAAGATCATTTTTAAATGCAAAACGTTACCATATTAAAACTATACCCTTAAAAATTACTCTCAGGATTGTTCTAGCTTATTTATTCTAGGAAACAACTATTTTATCAACCAGTTAACAAACTCTGAACCACATGTACTTCTTAAAATTATTTTTACAATACTCTTAGAGGTATGGATACATAAAGAATTAATACTGCAAAACATTCTATCACTATATACATGATATTTATAAAACAGTTGTAACACCTTTAAGGTAAAAACATTTGTTACAGAAAATATGAATAATGACTGATTCATTTGGTGACAAATAATACTTGTACATGATTTATTATGGTAACATGTTCTCTGGAACACTCAGGAAAGAGTTTATGCCTGAAGAAAAAAAAAATGTCCTTTTCTACCCACTTGCATTTTAACCATAGAAACTTTGTAAGATTCTCAATTATACATATCAGCAGCAGAAGCATTCTATTGTATTAGCGAAATAACAACACAGCTTTAGAAAATTGCAGCTTGGTATTAACATATGGCCCATGTGGGCCTGACTAACTCTCACCTTGTTTATGTAATAACAAATGGCCCATGTGGGCCTGACTAACTCTCACCTTGTTTTTGTAATAACATATGGCCCATGTGGGCCTGACTAATTCTCACCTTGTTTATGTAATAACAAATGGCCCATGTGGGCCTGACTAACTCTCACCTTGTTTATGTAAGCTTGGTATTAACAAATGGCCCATGTGGGCCTGACTAACTCTCACCTTGTTTATATAACTTAGTAGTTGACCATTTTACTAAGCAGGCTTATATAGTATTACAACCTTCCATCCTTTAAATCAAAGTCTGATTACCTATTTACCATGTTTTAAGGAAATTGGATGAAAATGATAGAATCTAAAGTAACAATCTCAACCAATTATATACAAGATCAACTCATTAAAAAATGCAGATCTTGCTTGAAGATAAGGCAATGAAGTTGTAAGCTTATTTACATATTTTGAGCAAAACTGGATTAAAATTCAGTCTTCAGAGAAGCAGTAACATGCTTAGCCAACTAAAATAATAATAAATACACGTGAACAACACTCATAATTGACTTTATCAAACATAGTGACGATACAGAATTCACCTCAATAACATGGATAGGTCTTGCTCATAATGATCTGTGATTGTGATCAATATCAGCATATCTACCCAGTCTGACGAAAATCCTATCATACATAGTGACAATATAGAATTCACCTCAATAACATGGATAAATCTTGCTCATAATGATCTACGATTGTGATCAATATCAGCATATCTACCCAGTCTGACAAAAATCCTATCATACATAGTGACAATACAGAATTCACCTCAATAACATGGATAGGTCTTGCTCATAATGATCCAAAATCATGATCAATATCAGCGTATTTACCCAATCTGATGAAAATCCTATCAAAAATAGTCTCAAGAGTGGAACAAACTTTGCCAATCAGATGCAAGATCACCTCATTAATATGCAAAGGGTCTCGATCAAATAAAACTCATCCAACTACTTGATGACAGAAGCCAATAATCGAAATCAAGTCGGAAATACCATCTTGTGAGGTAAGAAGCTCAAACAGTTGCAAGATTATCATTGTTATGGAAACATTTCACTCAAATAAAAACTCATAAGACAATTTGATAATTATTAATTTATTTACCAAGTTTGATTAAAATATGATCAGAAATAAAGTCTCTACAGTGTCAACAAACTCAGCCAATCAGACATTTCATCACTTCATTAATATGGCTTCCATGGACCTTTTCTATTATGTAAATTGTCACAGATCTTGATAATGTAAGTTTATGTTTCAAGTACGATCACAATTAGGCAAGAAATATGGCCTCGAGAGTGGTAACAAGATCAGCCAATCAGATGCAAGATCATCTCAATAAAAAATATGGATCTGCCTCATTACAGAATTCATCAAAAAAAATATTATATTATATTTCAAGTTTGTTTAAAAATAGATCAAATATGACCTCCACAGTTGTAAAAGGCACTAAATGAGAGACACATAATGCACAATGGATGATGCGAACTGGGCCATATCATAAACTCACTTTGCTAATAACAACTCTGTGATTACATTTTTATACTCAAGTAAAATCAAAAACTTTCACTGAATAATACAGTGGCCATGTTTACAATACTTACAATGGTTACCTCCCTTGGCCCCAAAAGCCAAACCAATTAGAGTTAGTAATGATATAAATAGTGGTACAGTGATGGCTGTATACTTTAATTGATTATCACCATCCAGCCTGTTGGCGAGAAGCACCTGTCAAAGAAAAATATCAGTGCAATCAATGGAATCTAAATTTCTTATGGCAAATATAATCGCTATATACAATGGAACTGTATATAATCATAGGTCAAGCCAAATCTAAATTTCTTATGGCAAATATAATCGCTATATACAATGGAACTGTATAAAATCATAGGTCAAGCCCAACTGCAACAAAATAAACCCTAATCTGTCATCACATAAAGTACATGTATACCAGGGTCTATGCTGTTTCTTCTACTTATTATTCCATATAAACTGCAGTACCCAGACCTGCTGGTGCTTTATGTGATCTTAGATCTGGGTGTGCAGTTTGCAGTTGGACTTCACTTATAAATGAGTCTATATGGTATATGAATCCACTTTCAACAATCAACAAAATCTAAAACACACATAAGAGCAATTACACTGTAGTGCCCATCCAAGCTTATCCATATCCACAACTGAATGTACAAAAAAAGCTTTTCCTTCGTGGACAGGTGTCCTTTATTTGGATGCCCACTTTCTGAAGCTATGTATGTACAAGAATGTATATGATATTTTCCATATGCCAATCACCAGTTTACTTCCATAAAAAAGTTTACATTAAGTAGGACATGCAGTCAATGAGACATATATAACAAGAAATGTGTATGAAATGTGTATGAAACAGATGACCATTATTACAAAGGCACAAAAAAGTACAGTGGTCCCCCTCTTGAATGGCACCTCGACCAGTGGCCACCCGCTTCTTACAGCCAGAATCCCTTGGCACCAACGAGTTTGTGTTCAAAGTACCCTCAAGAATGGTCACCCCTCTAACGTGACCAGTGGCCAGCATATTAGTACAAAAGTGTAAAATATTCCCCTCACAAGCAGCCACTTTTTATTTCAAATGTGTCAAGAACCAATAATTAATTCATATCGTGATGTATGGTAAGTAATCAGATTATATCTATTGTCGATACCTGTCTCCCAATGTCAAGTTTCTGTTACTGAAAGAAGTGTCAGCTAATGTACATGTAACACTAAAATTAATATTATATCATTTTCTATAAAAGACAACGTTTACAGGAAATGGGCTCAACAATGTTGTGATACAGTTTAGGGCTTAACACATCTGTCGAGCTCTTCTCTTTGATGATTACAACCAGACGTAATTGTCAAGATCATAACATGGTCAGCATAGGCTAAGTATAGATTTTATGGATTAACACATACAGAGAAATTAATCTTGAACAAAACTGGGTACCAGACAAAGACAGAAAAATCATGTGGCAATATGTCTACCACTTCCTTTACGAAGAAGGCATTTCATCCACTCTACAAAAGTTTCTTCTGCATAATTAAATCGCATACAGTTAGCAATATCCAAATAAATCATTACTAAACATTAACATGTCATCACGTAAACGGAGACATATTGCTTTAGAAGAAAGTTGGTTGTTCTACTCAATGACACTGAGGGGGGGGGGGGACTTGCCGAACAATTTTATGTAGAAAAGACTGAAATAAAACAATTTTATTCTGAAAGACTCAAATAAACAACATCAAAGCTGATAAGAAGATTATTCAGCAGCAGTGGGAAAATGGAGCAAATGGACTTATGTATGTACCAAGATTTAAATGATGTTTTTGAATGGTTTTGCAATGTGCATGACAACAATACCCGCTTGCATATCATGCTTACGTTAAGAATAAGAACTATTAATGTATATTCAGTCGAAAAAAGTCCATTCTTAAGACAAGAAGAACCTTTTAATAATTAATGTTACTTTTAAGCGAAGACATTAAATGCTTTGAAGTATGTAGCTTTCTTACTACGTACATTACATATACTTCTCACAAAAAATTTAGTCCCCCTCTGGAAAGGCCACCCATCTTATAAGGTCACTTTCCTGGTGTAGATGGGGTGGCCATATAAGAGGGGGACCACTGTATTTTTAATAATAAAACTATTATGCACAAAAGACGATCACAAGGACAATAAGAAAGGACCAAATGCTCTACAAAGGGAATTCTAGATAAGACCATTTCTTTATTTTAACTGATGAGTGCTGAAACCATCTCTGATATTCTTGAGCACAAAGATTTTTAAATTAGCTTCTGTGACAGAATATTGATAAAAGATTGGCATCATTTTCATTCAGGACAAAGTAAATGCCATTAGAAGATTTATGATGACAACATTATGTTGTTGTTCTTGTTGTTGTTGTAGGGTTCAAAACCATTTTTCAGCACGACACATACATGGCAGCCAGTATAAATGGTGAAGGAAAAACCAGATAAAACCCCGGAAAGAACTACTGACCCAATGAAAACATTATGTCATTATGACCATCCATTAGTAGAGTTTGTGGCAAGATTTTCAATAGATTCACTGTTGCACCATATCTGAGGTCAGATTGGCATGATTTCCATTCAGGACGAACTAGATATGGTATATGGTATACTAGCCTTCTGACAAAACCCCCACGCTGACAGGCTTTCTGTTCCAGAGTAGCAATAACAAGATTTTCAAGATGGCTGTCATAGGGACCATGTGTGATGTCAGATTGGCACCAGTCTTATGGTGAAAACGCAATAATGAATGACTTTAAGATGGTCACTGATGTAGCAACACTGTACATCATATTTGCACAATTTTTATCTAAACCAATTACACACAATAAGAAGACTTTTGATGAAAACCCCATTTCTGTTCTGGAGAATTAGCAAAAGCAAGGTTTTCAAGATGGCTTCTGTGATGGGTATTGGATGTAGATTGGCATGCTTTTCATTTAGGACCAGATGGACATCATAAGAAGTCTTTTAATGAAAATCACATCTTGATATGACCATTCATTTAGGTGGAGTCATTATAACAAGATTTTCAACATGGAAACTGTGGTGGCCATATTGGATGTCTGGGACCACCATTTTTATTCAGGACCAACAAGACGTCATATGAAGTCATCTGGTGAAAACTACATCTTAATACAACTTCAATTTAGAAGTAGTGATAACAAGATTTTCATCCTGGCTGCTGTGGCAGCCATGCAGGATAACAGATCAGAGCAATTTACATCATAATACGTCTTGTAGTAAAATAACCATATTGATATGACTTGCATGAGGTGTAGCGATGAAAAGATTTTCATTATGGCTGCTGTGGCAGCCATGCAGGATAACAGATTGGAGCAATTTACATCATAATATGTCTTGTAGTAAAATAACCACATTGATATGACCATGAGGTGTAGCAATAACAAGATTTTAATGATGATTTCTGTAGCGGCCATACTGGATATTGGAGCAGCACCATTTTCGTTTAGGACCAACTTAATCCTGGGATAAATGTCAAGTTTATGGCAATCCTCTAAGAAATTTAGGAGCTGTAGCAATAACAAAGTTGTGCTAACAGATGGACAAATGTCAGAGCCAAAAATTCAGTGTCCTTTGTTTTGTTAGACAGGTGTCCTTTCCATAAAAGACAGTTACATAAACATTTCTGAAAGTCTTTTGTATAAACATGTTCTTTAAAGTTGGTTTCACATTACAGAATTTCCACACAAATCTGACAACTACTGCCCAACACTCTCAAATAATGATGCAACAAAGACAAGACTATAATGTTAATATTTAACTAGATATTTGCTGCCACAATTTACTCTACATTGCAATTACTTGCTTTCTCTAAGAAATGTAAACAAATAATTAAATTTCATGATTAATGCATTTCAGATGATAATGAATCATACTCAAGCATATGCCTACAACTTGACTTCATACAGATACAATCTGACTTTATCGAGATACAAACTTGGCCTCATACAGATACAACTTGACCTCATACTGATATAACTTGACTTCATACAGATGCAATCTGACTTTATCTAGATACAAACTTGACCTCATACAGATACAACTTGACTTCATACAGATACTAACTTGACCTCATACTGATACAACTTGACTTCATACAGATACAATCTGACTTTATCCAGATACAAACTTGACTTCATACTGATACAACTTGACTTCATCAGGTGTCACGTTACCTGGTGAAGTGGGTGACTAAGTCACCTAAAAAGTGTAAACTTCGCCTTCTTCTGTTAGGAAAGTGAAAACAACTTCAGCAGCAGGAAGGGTGAACCCTACAACTTTGTACAGACCTTATTTTACAAAAATAAAGGTTCCTACAGGGGCTGAAAAATAAGGTCAATAACGATAAACCGAACCCTCCTAACGATATTATTACCGTATAGTTTGAAAAACGGATAATAAATCGTTTGGTTTAGCTCATTTCTGTTATTTTATTTTTGACTTTTGTTATAATGCGTTTAGTTTACTCGGTGGGTCACTCAATTTTTGTCGTTCACCCTTCCTGCTGCTGTAATTTAAACAATTATTATAAATATTATTAATATGGTTGTCATCGGAGAACCTCATTCAGCTAGATTAGCAAGAGAGCGACTAGAAGCAATTAGAAAATATTTACCTGTTCGTGATGCTGTCAAGCAACAATTACAACAACGACAAGAATCTCATGTTGAATTTGAAGAGGATACAAAACAATTATTTAAACCTATTACAGAGACCACTAAAGGTCTTCTTCCTGCGCTAGAAAAAACCGCTGAAGCAACTGGAAAAATAGCAGAAAGAACTAAAAGAACAAAAAGGATTCTACGAGAACTTCCAGCTGAAATAGCTGCTGCTCAACCAATGCAAGAAATACTTGAAGGTATTGACCAAGCTCGTGCTGAAATAGGAGATATAAAAGATCGTATACCGGAATCAGAAAAAGAACCAGAAGCAAGAGCTAGGATTAATCTGATCAATAAGTTTACTGAAGAATCTATTAATTTTATTAGAAAAGCTGATGATCTAAATTTAATTGATATTGCTGCGAAAGGTTATTATAATCAAAAACAATTTTTAAAATCTGAATTTGTTGGTGATCCCGCAAATAAGGATACTTGGTACAGATGGATATATCGTATACGATATAATGTTAATCGAATTCGAAAATACGATACAAATTTTATTGACTATAAAAATAAGATAAATGATTATATTGCACAACAATTGCCACAATCTCCAAAACCACAAAAACAACCACAATTTAAATTACCACGATCACCAGTGCTACCACCACTACCACAACAAGTATCACCACCACCACAACAATTACCACAAATATTATCACCACTACCACAGCAATTGATACAATCTCCAAAACAACAAAAATCAAGCAAAAAGGAAGAGGAGGAAGAAGAATATTGGCCGTCAGACATCTCTTCTGGCAACGTAAGTGGAAGTGGATTTACTACTCATGGAAGTGGTCTCATTACTCAATGTCCTAATAACGTCCTTGCCGATGTTGAACGACTAGAAATCCTCATCGGAGGAAAACGAGCTGGTAATAATTCTCCAGAAATAATTAATGAAGCGGCCGATATTTGCAGACGATTATTTACTGGCGGTATCATGGACGTTGATGTTTATCAGTCTCTTATTAATGAAATTGCCGATGACTACTACAGTGACTGAGTACGTAATTAAATACAATTACTATAATAAAATGATCGTACATAGTACTCAACGTGGACCAACTATGGTCAGGGTAATAAATTCACGATTACCAGTATACAAGACAACCTACGGAGATGGACTAGGTGATGTTGTTCAGGGTCTATTTAGAAGGATAGCCCCAAAAGCAATACCGATCGCAAAGCAACTATCAATGAAAGCTATTGATGTTGTTCGTGAAAAAGGTATTGGTGCTATGGGTAATCTCGCTGGTAAAGCATTTTCAGCGATTAAAGATAGATTAACATGATTAATACGCAGACCTGCGGTCCGACCTCAACCTGTAAAATTACCTAGTACTGAAGTAATGCCTGCAAATGTCAGTAAAATAATAAATCAAGTTGCTAATCAAAAATTAGCGGAGTTGGCTGATGTACCTTTATCAGAAAAAGAAAAAAATATAACCGCTAGTCTCATAGCAGGAAGTGGTTTCACTTCCCGAAGTGGTCTTCGTTTTAGACGATAATAATTATAATAAAGATGTTCAAGCGCATATCTGATCCCGCATTTGACATGGACGCACCAGTACTTAAAGATGAGTCTGTGCGTGATTATCAATATTATTCTTATGACGCTCGAATTCCAGATCAGCGTGGACGAATTGAACTACAAGTTCAGGATACAAGTAGGTATTTCTTACCCGCTGCGGCTTTTATTGAGGTTGAAGGTGAAATTTTAAATATCGCTAATCCTGCAGCACCAGTAGCATATGGAGACGATGTTAATGTCGGTTTTGTTAATAATGGTATTATAGCGTTATTTGATAGCGCTACGTACATGACTGATGGTAAAAATATTGAATCAATTCAGAAAGACGTTGATGTTGCAACAACAATACTTGGTCTTGCTAGATACAGCGACGATTATTCAAGATCAGTTGGTCCATCAATGATGTTTGCAAAGGATACAACTGATTCTCCAGAGTATCGACAATATGAAATAGGACGACCAAGAAATTTTGCTAGAAACGCCGATGTGGATGTACAAAGTATGATTATTAATGTAGATCCAGATTTTAATTTAGGATTTAGATCACGTCGAGCAATGTTGCGTGGTGGAAGAAGAGTATTTTCATGTGCCATTCCACTGTCACATATATTTGGATTTTGTAGAAATGTCAGAAAAGTCATTTTCGGAGCTAAGCATACAGTTGTACTTGTACGAAAAGCAACTGACAATGATGCAATATGGCGACCCGCTGGTGATGCTGGTAGAGTAATTCTGACAAAACTTTCATTGTGGATGCCAGTAATGACTCCATCAATAACTGAAAAAGATCATCTACTCTCTTTTATGAATCAAGGTGGTAAATCAGCATTATCGTGGTTAACAATGACCACAGATGTTGTTCAGAGTAATATTAATGGTTTATTTACATGGCAAATAGCTTCTCAGCAAGGTGTTTCTGCGCCACGATATATATTTATTACATTTCAAGATGCTGCACGGGTGGATGATCAAACACGTAGTATTATGATATTTGACAATCTTGGTGTTTCTGAAGTTTCTTTAAGAATAAATGGACATCAAGAACCATCCGAGGATATTTTACTGAATTTTGAACAAAATCATGTAGCACGTGTATATCATCGTCTGATGACGTTCATGGGACGTGATCAAAATATTGATACTGGTTTACAAATATCACAATTGGATTTTACAACCTTATACCCAATTTATTACTTTTCGCTCGAACATTTAGATTTAACCAGACAGTCAGTAGTTGATATATACTTTCGAGCTCGTGTGACAATAGGAGCTATTCCTAATTACAGAGCAATTGCTGTCATACTCAGCGATAAATCGATGTTACTTGAAGGTGCTGGTGGACGAATGAGAGTCGTTGATGCTCCAGTAGAAAACATGTAATTAGATTGTTTATGAATATTATAATGTCGTATAATAACGTTAGTGTTAGTCTGACTCCTGGTCAGATTAAAAGGATACAATCAGCATCAAAAATAACTGTGGATTAAAAATATCGCTAAAGAAAGATCAGATGAGCGGCTCAAATAAATTATCTCTTACAGAACGTCAGCTCGGGCATTTCAATGAAGCCAAAAAATCAAATAAAGGTATAAAACTTAATCTTTCTGCGGGCGCCATTAAAGATATCATTAATACGGGTGGTATATTTCCACTTCTTGCTGCTATACCAGCATTAATAGTCGCTGCAGCTCCAGCTGTTGCAAAAGCAGCTGCATTAGGTGCTGTTGGAACTGCTGCTGGAATGGCATTAAAGAAAGCAACTGGACAAGGAATAAAACGAACACCAAAAAAAAAGGAAGAGGTCTCAGATTACCAGGGACCCCACACTGGTACGGAAAAGGCCTAAGATTACCAGGGACAATTTACTAATATCTCCTATGTCCAATTTTGATTTACTAGATGCTGCTAAAAAATTAAAAATTAAAAATTTTAGAGGAGTTTTTATGCGCGATCAATTACCGAAACAACCAAATAACATTGAAACAGGTATTATTAATCTCGATGAAAATTCTGGTCTAGGCACGCATTGGGTCGCTTATGCAATTGATCCACGTGGAATTATTTATTTTGATTCATATGGATTAGCTCCACCAAAAGAATTCTTAAAGTATATTAGCGGCTATCAAAGTATTCCAATATGGTATTCAACGTTACCAACACAAACATTAACTGATCCACCAATATGTGGTCGAGAAGTACTTAACGTACTTGATGCTATATCAAAATCAACAAAAAACCCCCACAAAGTTGTACATGAATATACTACGACGTCATATTTAAACAGACATTAGTAAATATAATGGTGGATATTTATGGAAGATCTTCCCGTAGAGGTCATCAACAAGTTGATTTATCTAAGTATGCAACTCTTGATCAACTCAGAAATGAAATTGATGATTTATTAAATATAACCAGTGTGGATCAAAATGAAGTAGTTGTTTTTCAGGATAAGCAAGGACGATTAAAAACTAGTAATATACAACTACCAGATGTACTTATACGAGTTCCCACCGCGGCTGTTAATAATATAGTTACTTTCTCTGATCAGGGTAAAATACAAGATTCCGGTACGTCAGTCAGCGATTATATTAAGAAAGCTGGTGATTCATTTACAGGTAGCATTATTATGAATCAAAATAAAATTATAGACCTTGGAAACCCAACCGCAGATACAGACGCAGCAACAAAAAAATATGTCGACGATCAAGAATCTAAGTACGTATTGACCAACGGCGGTATAATGCGTGCATTTCTCGACATGAATAATAATGGCATTAATAATCTTAGAACACGAGAATATGATTTTGATGCTGCTACGAAGAAATACGTCGATGATAAGGAAATTCCTATTTCAACTTCGTTAAAAACAATCGGTGATGAAATGACTACACTTAGTGATACTTTTTCCAAACATGTAGAAACGTTCTTAAATTTTCGTAAAAATGTAAACAAACCCATTAAAGAATTTTTTGGGGAACAACCAACCGTTGACATAAAACTCTCCGACGTTAACACGAAACTCAATGATATTGCCAGTGGAATACCTAATATTGTTCAAAAAACTAATCTGATTAAAATTCCACATTGACAAATTAAAAATATCGTATATACAGTAGCATCAGGATCAACAATATGGGCATCGCAAAGTGAAACTCTCGAATATACCGCAGAAGTAACTGGGTTATACAGGTTATCTATGTACGGTTCGGAAATTACTGCGGCAACTTCATTATCACCGAATGAATATCATAATCCTCTATTGGTGATGCTAACCAAGCATACGAAAGAAATCTTTACGTTAATATCAACGAAAATACCTGCGAGACATTACTGGTGGTGCCTAGAATTCGTATCTGAAATTTAATTAAATGACGTTGTTAGTATAATGGATCAAACTCAGTCTTGCATTGACGTTCAACGTTACAGATGCAATCAAGTATGTGAGCGTCTGACTAAACTAAATAATTTTATCGACTATTATAACACGAAAATAAAAAAATACAAAAGACGTATAGTTGTCATCGATGTAGTTGTTTACTCGGTTTCTTCTGTTATTACTGGAACAGGATTATTATTATCAACATTGACGATGACAGCACCTACTATTATAACCATCATTGTTTCAGCATCAACGACTATTGCTGGTGTTCTAGGTATTATAACCAAAAAGATACATACTTGTACAAATGCTAAATTGCACGATTATATGATTAAATTACACACAGTGGTAGAGGCATGTTCTAAATTATCTTTGTATATTTCTTCGTGTGTCAGTGATGGTGAAATATCTGATACTGAATTCACGATGATGATGAAAACTTATGATGACGCTTTTAAGGTGATCGCTAATGATTTTAACGAATTAAATAATAATGGTAATAATAATGACAGACAGGGAGTTACTTCAGCAGATCGTTACTAATACAACTCCGTCAAAAACTACTATGATATCGTTAAGTTCGACCAATCCTGAGTTTAGTGTCAATTTTCCAACCGCAATTCCTGCAAAAGAAATAGCATTAGCACAATTGTGAGTTTATTATAGCTGGCCCAATATTAGATCAAAACCATTTGGTGGACTACAGCCAAATAATTCATTAATATTCGCCAATAAGAATAAGCCTGATGGAACTCCTGATTGGCAAGTAGTTGCTATTCCAACGGGCAGTTATCAAATAGAACAGATTAATGATGAGTTCCAACGCAGAATTAAATCCATCACAGGAAAAGAATCAAAAATAGCAATTACTGTCTACGAACCAACACTATCTGCGGTTATTGAAATAAATTCTCCTGATTACTCCGTAGATATTTATCAAAGTTCGATCAGATCAGTATTAGGTTGGCCTGAAGATCCACCGGTTTATCAAGGACCACCAGAACCCCAGAGATCTGATTTTGTCATAGATGTTAAAAAATTTATAAAACCTCCAGAATATAGAACAGAAAAAAATGCTTACCCATGGCGACGATATTTTGGTGATGGAGTTATACATTATATAGATAAAACAGAAACCCATTTTACAAAAATAGCTGATGGTAAAAAAGGTAAAATAATAGTACTTGATGTTGATGAAATAAATTCATATGCTAGTACAATTAAGTCTGAACACGGACGTGTACTTAATGATCTAAGAAATTTATTTTCCAGCATTAGCACTTTCTACAACGATGACTTAAAAAATCAAATAATTGAAGTAATACAACATTTGAATCAAGTTGCTTCAGACCTAGAGTTCATGAATGATATTATTGTTAACAGAGAAAAAAGATTAGTGAACATAGCAGCAGATAAATACTATAGAAGGTTGTATATAGTTAATGAAGACGGTCCATCTCAGGGTGTTAGACTAAATCTTCTGTTCACAACAGTATTTCTAAAACATTTCGGAATTACGCGAGAACAACTATCAACATTTATAATTCCTGGATTTAACTCTGAAGAGTTAAAGAAATCAGTTAATGATCTTATTGATGAACAATTTAAAAGAATATGTGATTCATGGAAAAAATTAATACCTACACCAACCATTCTTAAATATAATAATGATCCACATGGTGGAGGTCGCCATATCTCACCTGGTATTGTTAATATAACAACAACAATTGCGGTCAATCTGGTATGTGACGTAATTGATGACAGTTATCAAGTAGATCTTTCAAAATCTAATCACCGCAGTGGCACTGCGGAACAGGGGTATATACTATATTCATTTAACCCTAAAGACCCCCCCGGTTGGTTAATTGTGTCTGAACCAATTAACCCAGTGTACCTGAGAGTTCATAATCCATTTCTGACAAGAATAAATTTCAAACTCACTGACCAAGCAGGAAACATTTTGGATCTAAGACAAGAATCTCTTAATATTAATTTATATATACGCTCGTAGAACGTCTGATTAAATATTTCCTAATATAATAAGGGAAAAAATAATCTGATTATTTTTTTTACTGATTTTTCTTAATCTGATGGGCTAAATGGTACTATTGTTAATGAAATGGTCATAATTTTCTTTATCTGATGGGCAGTTTACTAATCAAAATCATTAAATACATGAATAATATACAATTTCTATGATTAAAGCAATTGTATATATAATAAAGCGAGATAACTCGGCTATCTCTCTTTGCGGAGTAAATTAAACGATTATTTCCCTTACTACTACGTTCGATTTACAGACAATAAATACTTCTTGTTTTTCGTTAATTATTTAGTGAATTATTTCTTTTTCTGTAGGTGATTAAAAACACAAAGATTATCGGGGGGGCCAAGTGACGGGTAACCGCTTAGGATGCTACTGATTATTTTTGATATTTTTAGGTCAAAAGTCAAAAGTTAAAAACTTGAATGTCAATTATTTTTTATTTTAAAGAAATAATTATTATATAATGAACCAAGAAAACATTAATGATATTATTTCTGCTATTAAAAAATTAAAGCATAACGGAATAAATATATCTGATAATCTCGATCCTGAAAAAATATTATGCGATTATGAAATATTAAAACAAAAAAAAACTGACAATAAATACACATTACCATCCAATTATAAATTTGTAAAATCAATTTATCAGTCTATGCTTGAATCATTGGGGGTGGTAAATGAAAAACAGGTAAAGCTATTTGCGCCTCTTGCACGTTCGATCGAAAATATCAGATCCGAACTATCTCGTGAATACGAGAAAAAGAAGATCGTGGATAATCGTATAATGCAATTAAGAAAAATTACGTTATTTGATTCTGTCAAAAGTGAGCGTGACACTGAGAGCAGCGACGGTGAAGGTATCCATGGTAAAATATAGAGTCGAACTATATACAATTTATTTATTAGGAAGACAGAGTTAGATATATTCAAATATTATCCGCTGATTATATGTTTTCGAAAATGCAGATTTGTATATTTTATTTGCGACAAATTGTACTGATTGTGAATGTATACCAAAATATTTTGCAGCCGCATTAATTGAGGGGAAAGTTATTTCTTGGCCTGTCTGTATATTTATGGATTTAATAGATCTTCTTGCAAACTTTTTACATTTTCCGGTATTTCCGCGTGCAGCATTCTGACTAGGTGTAATAGCTTGCAGGTTAGATAACCGATTATTTTTGGGGTCTCGATCAATGTGATCAACTACAAGTCCATTTTCAACTACTCCATGAAAACATTCAAATACGAATCTTCTTGATAAGTATCTTTTTTCTCTAGCAACATTAAATCTAAAATAACCAAATTTATCAAGCCAACCAACCGGTTTCTTTAATTTGCAGTGTCTGATTACACCATCTCGGGATGCTTCATAATTTGTATATACTGGATGTTTAACAAATTCGTATTTATTACGAAATGCTTTTTTTCTTAATTCTCTTATAATATCGTTGTCGATCATTTCATCATAAGTCTGATTTGTCTGAGTCATTTTATATAATAATATTATTTGTCTAAATCATTGCTTTGAAATCTGACCAGATAATCTTCTACGGTTTGTATAGGAGATTTACCTGGCGATGTATTATTTTTTTTGTCATAATATCGTTTTAATTCTCTATATTTTTTTCCGCCACATTTTAGACACAATTGAGTTTTTCCCCTCACTCCAACACCGCATTGAATACACGGTATTG
The DNA here is from genome assembly GCA_016617855.1 of Megalonaias nervosa. NCBI lineage: Eukaryota > Metazoa > Mollusca > Bivalvia > Unionida > Unionidae > Megalonaias > Megalonaias nervosa. The sequence goes on along the minus strand of JAECUM010005493.1, from coordinate 5,422 downwards.
GTCCTGTACTTCCATTTTTGAAACTTTGTGCATGATTTCCGCAATATTTGTTCACGCACGGTTTATTATAAAGAGAAATATATCCAATTCTGAGCCAAGCACATTTGTTCTTTGTTTCAAGCATTATATATATACTAAAATTTTAATTTAAATACTTGTCTTAATTATATGGAGGAATTATCGGCAATTGAACCTTCCCATGCTAGATTTGATCTTGACAGACTATCAGAATATAAATATAGTACTTTGATGCAAGATCTGGTATTAACGGATGAGGGTGTAACCGATCGTATTCGTGAAGCAAAAAATGAATTTCGTGATGATGGCGCAGTTCATGCATGGTCAACATTCAGAGTCGGAAATGTTACTAATATGATGAATGACAAACGAGGAAAGGTAATTATTAATCACCTTGATGATCAAAAATATTTTATTTTAATAAAATGTATTGTAAATACAAAAGAAGATATTTGGATTATTCGTGACAAGCGCGATCCAGTACACATACAATCAGGAAATAATATTGTTCTCTTAAATAATAAATCTAAACCCGGAATATTGACTGGTATTGATAAGGTATATTATGAACGGGGCTACCCAGTTACTGCAGTCGTATATGCAATATATCCGCTTAATAATAAACCTGACGTCGGGGATCTAAAACCTATGAAACTGTCAGAGTCAAGAATAAACTGTGTAGCTGAACGAGTTACAGAACATTTTACAAACGCGATACGTGGTAATGGTTTAACAGATTTACGACGTAAAAAATAAATACATGGGCAGAATCAGTTAAAGATACCGGAGCTTCTATCAAAGATGTCGCTGAACTAGAAAAGAAATTAAGATTTCCAATAACGGTAAAAACGCTGACGGGAGAGATTTTATATAAACCAAAATATGAATCAAGAGGAGCTCCAATAGATATTATTGATCATAATTCGCACGCATGGACCTCAGCAGTAACAATATTTCCACGAGATAGAAAAGTTAAATTTTATGATGGTCATATATTTGATTTTATCAAAAATATCAGTAAAAGTGACCCTGTGTCTGTTTGGTTATTTCAAAATTCAGAATATGATCATTACGATCAGTTTGTACGGCCTAATGGTGACATTTACCGTAGAGAATCTCTTAATGTAGAAATGGAAAATCTTGCGCTGAAGTATACTTCAGACGATGTCAAAGTTAGACAATTATTAAATAATTGTTTTACAGTTCCATCCGTAGCAGCTCATTTTGCTCAGGAGAAAAATTTATGGAAACCAACACGATCGGAATTTCTTGAGGATATTCATAAAAGTTGCGTAGAATATGGACACGGAGGATTATGGAATACTAAATACAACTATAATGACATTATATCCGTCGATATGGTGGCATGTTATCCTGGAAGTTTTCTTGGATACGGAGAATGTTCTAAATACTTTAAGAGATTCGGACATCCATCACACGAGATGACCAGGGTTGCAATAAATGGACCATTACCAGATTTTGATTTAACCGGATTTGCTCATGTAGAATAATTCGAATTTGCAGATAATCTCCATCCGATTACTTATATTTGGTTTGGAAGACATTTTTCAGAGCGATGTTGGGTTCCAATAGTACTATTGCGATATATGCTTGATGCTGGAATTTTAATATATTTACAGGTGAGTGAAGCAATTATATCGTATAGTCCACAGAAGCAAGTTTGGTTACCAGAACCAAATAGATTTAATATTGATGATGCCAGGAAAGAATTTCCTGATCTTAATGAAGATGATATTATTAAAATTACTAATAATATACGTAAATGCAGAGACGAGCATGATGAAAAATTTGCAAAAGATCTTGGTAGAAAGATAATTGGTAAATTTACTCAAGGAGGAGCCTATGATCATAAAAGACATTGTACAAGATTAATTATGGACGATGCTGAACTCGATTTTATAATTGCTGATACAACAGAAAAAAACACATTTATAAATCGGAGTAATGCTTATTTGTCAGACGGAACTAAACTAGGTACAATTGTGAGTTATCTTGATGGTGACTCACCGCAGTTTACTCATTTAAGATCATCTATGTTGGCATATGTTTCTATAAATCTACTGTCTATGATAAATAGATTTTCTCGTGATGCTGTCAGAGTCGCCACGGATTCGTTATATATAAATAAAAAATATACGGATTTATTAAAACCACTACTTGGTAATGGTGAATGGGGATCATGGAGAATAAAACAAGAAAATATACTTAGCTATTCTGAATCTGCCGACGTTGAAATTAAGGAAATATATCACAAAAATAATAATCAGGTATCAAAATCATCTGCACCATCTGTGTATGATCCTGTATCTAGATATAAAACTGTTTATCTTAATGGGTGTGGAGGGTCAGGTAAAACAACTCGTGTGATTAAATTATTCATGAATAATAATTCGGATATAATTGTTTTGACACCGACACATAAATTAGCCAGAGAAATAAAAGAGCGAGGAGTAAAATCGTGTACTGATCATAGTTTCTTTAGATGGTGTGGAGACACATGGACTCCTGAACGAATGGGTGAGAAATATATACCTAAATATATTATCTGGGACGAGATATGCATGGTGTCGTTAGAAATATTAAAAACATTTCTTGATTGGTTATTGACGAAGAATACTGCTATAATAATGTGCGGTGATCATGGTCAACCACCACCTTTTATTGGACAGTCTCCACATGAATGGTTGAAGAATAACGTAGATTATTATGAAGAAATAAATGATGACCATAGAGCTATTGATGAACCGCTGAAGGAATTTAAAAGGTTAATCAGACTACAACCAGACAGAGTACAATGTGAAATAATGCGAGGAGTAATTCCAGAGACTTCTATGAGTGATTTTCTAAATTTATGGAATCCCGCTGATTTAATAGTTGCAAGTAGAAAGATAGTTCGTGATGAACTACAGGATAAATTATTTATGTTACATAAAGAAAAGTTTTCAGATCTACCTGTACCTTTGTGTTATCGCTCAGCAGATACTCGACAACAGAATATTGATGTTGAAATTCCTGGTGGAGACACTGAAAGTGTCCGAGTACAGAATCTTGTCTTGAATGATATTGTTTTAGTAGATATTAATGTCGTTGAGAATGCGCTGAATATGAATAAATCACCGTGGACATTAGGATATGCTATAACTATTCACTCGTCACAGGGGTTAACTATTTCTGATACAAATATCTGGATTATAGATGATCGGATTGAATGGTCGAATTTAGTCTATCTTGCAGTTTCTAGAGTCAGAAGAATATCTCAACTACATAGGGTTATTATTAATTTTATAGAAAATAATGATCAGACTGTTAGCAATGACGTAATAAGAAAAAAACTATCTGGTTATAAGCAGTGTGATAAAAAAAATAAGCGTGACTTTGATATTGATGTTGAATTTATTATAAAACTAAAAACACAACAGAATAATAATTGCGCAAGTTGCAATTGTAATATGTTGTGGCAATATTCGAATAATAATCCAAGACAATTTACCGTAGATAGAATTAATAGTGATCTTGGTCATACACGTGATAATGTGATGCTGACCTGTCTTGAATGTAATCGACGTCGGGGCGCTGGTTATGTAATTGTATGTGGTGGTAATTGTGTGTCTTTAGGAATTACCTGTAATTGTTCACGTACAAATCCACGTTGAGGGGCTCTCGAATCTAATCTGTAGATTGGAGGTCTACCAGTGGATCTAACTACACCAGAAATTGTATGTGTAGTCACGCTCCATATAGGATCAGTTGCTCTTTTTTTACCACCTTCAAGTTCGCCAGGTTCGTATAAATATCTTACAGTTACATTACCTAATACTGGTTGAGGTTGATGTCTGTCATCGCTACGGGGTATATATTTTTTTGTGATCGCATTAGAAGGTTTCATGGAAGTTGAACGAGTAATTTCATTATTTAGTGCAGTTATCACACTTGGTAACCTTGCAACCCATTTACGAGATCTCTCACCGGATTTAAAGTCAGTAGATATCTCTTTTGCGTATTGGTATCCAAATAACCGCTCGGCAAGTGTTCGATTAAATCGTTCAACAATTGCCTGATCACGATGAATTTCAGTATGTCCTCGTCTGATTTTAACGTTATGTTTCTTCATCAAAGATAATACTACTCCTAGAAATTCTTTGCCAGGATCAACCTGTAATAACTGTGGCCATCGTAGACCATCTTGTGGTCCAGATCCTCGCTGATAAATTCGTTCAAACGCAGATGAAACTTCAGACGCTGTCTTTGTTGATAATGGTTCCGCTTCTTTATATCTACTTGCAACGTCAACGACAGTTAATGCGTATTTGTATGTGCGTGATTGACGTCTACCAATTTTAATGGTATCGTGTGGTAAAAATAAAATATCTGCTTGATGAACCTCATTAGGGGACGCTGACATCAAAATGTGCATATTGAATTTTTTTAGGTGGTGGTAGATAAATTTGCCATATTGCCTCTCGTGCTAACCACGCTGCAGCAACAGAACGTGAAACTTTTGCTGCTTCAGATAATTTACTAATAGCTGATCTGCCTCTCCAATATCCTCTTGGGCTATAATAAATGGATTCCATTATAATATTTATATAATTAATTACCAGCCCCTAGCATTATTTTACCTTTCATGGCAGATTTTACTAGAAAAGTAGCTAATTTATCTCTGACAGATTTATTTGGTATAGAATTTAATGCATGAATCAATTTTACATCTGCGATATGCCTTTGTTGTAAATCTTTACTTTTATACGCAACATCATGAACATGACACGCTTGATCAATCTTATTTACTGGATACTCTCCTGGTCTTGGCTGATCTTGATCATCAAGTCGGATGTCAAGTCGGGTTCCAGAACCACAATAATTATATCCTGGTAAGTGTTTCTCACCGGCATATTTAGCCCACGGAGTTCCTGGTAATTTTCCTAATAAAGCGGCTATATCTCCACCTGTCTTTGTACCTGACTTTGTCAGGGAATCAGACACGGAGATAAATTTATATTTTTTCGTGCCGCATTTTACACATTTACCTGTTAATGCGCGTCGTTTATTTTTTGTTATTATTGTTGTCAGTCCAGTAGTGGGTGTAGATAATCTACATCGAACACAATATAGACTCATGTTATTAATAATATGGATATAATTGATTTTTCGGCGACACGAAAACAGGAGCCAGTGAAACACCATTCAGCATTACCAAATTCGATAAGGATGATTATAATAGGTCCATCTGGATCAGGTAAAACACAACTATTATTAAATTTAATAATGCGATGGTTAAAATGGAGTAAATTGTATTTAGTAGCACCATCCGTAGATGATCAACATTGTTACGAAGTACTTAAGGATTTTAACGAGAAAGTGAAATCAGTTAATAAAGACGGAG
>JAECUM010005492.1:0-33700 GCA_016617855.1 Megalonaias nervosa | reverse complement strand
TATATATATATATATATATATATATATATACTATGATATCAGTAATGAATGGTCCTTCATATCAGAATTAACTCAAATCAGGTGTTACTATATTGTTCTAGGTTGATAATAAAATGTTTTTATCTTTTTTTTTTACAGAGATATGGTCTAAACAGATATAATACTTACAGTCCAAGGCTGAGTAATCACCCTCTTGTAACCTCTAGAGACAGAGGTCTCCGTAAGTCAGCCTTCTTTTTTATTTTAATTACTTTGTCGAGAAAGCAGTGAAAGCAAAGCCTGTGTGAAACAAATTAGATTTATTGATTGTTTAATAAACAATGTTTTCTTATCTTTTCAAAACAAATTCTGATTGAATCAGTTCCTTAGGGATTCTGAAGCATTGTTTTCTTCGTCATTCATTGTCATATTTCATTTGTATTGTTGTTTTTTTGTGTTTCATCATTGTGTATACGTGCTGTATGATATGTAATGTATACTAGTATATATTTTATTATATGTAATGTATTCTAATATATGTTGCATGTAATTTATAATCATATTTGCTGTATAATATGTAATTTTTACTGTTGGTAATATATGCCATATTGTTTTTAATTTTTCATCACTTCTGATGGTTTTTTTACATCATTAATCTAATGAAAATTACTTATTTTTAGTCCTTTAATTTACTGTGCATGGAACTTTTTCCTGTATTAGAAGTTTCAAAATTTTAAATACCTAAGAAAATTATAATTAATACTTTTGTCATCCCCAAAAATAAGCAAAAGATAGTGTGCAGAAATTAGCCAGTATGGTGCCAGCCTTATCAGTGTGATGTTTTCAACATTGGTGATGTTCTTCAATTTCATACAAAGAGATAAGACATATATGTTAATTTGCTGTTATTGTCCATCATAGATAGATAGATACCATATTAGACAAATATAGGCCTGAATTTAAATTTGATCTCTGCTAGTCATAATTTAGAAGAGCTTATGTGATGGCCTGCTGGCCATCATCCATCTGTCATCTGTCGAGTCATGCATCTGGTGTACATCATCCATCTGTCATCTGTTGAGTCATACATCTGCTAGCTGTTGCTGCTCCTTTTTAAACTAGTTGGAGTATGGTCATGAAACTTTAAATATACATTCATCACAGGCTCTGGTTGGTCCTAATTGAAAAAGTGATCTTCAGTCATCGAGTATGACCACATGGTGTCCATATTGAAAATCTTGTTATTGTTACTCTTCCTGAATGGGCATGTGATTTTCACCAAAAGCTTCCACATCGAACAGGCCCTAAATGAAAATTGTGCCAGTCTGAATCTAATATGGCCACTTCTGAGGTGGCCAGCTGCAACATTTTTGTTGTAACTGCTCCCCCTGAGTTATATTGAGTTGCAATTTTCATTGAAAAGACTTCTTATGCTGTCTACTTGGTTCTAAACTAAAATAAGGTCCACCAGACATCCCATATTGCCACCATGACATCTATCTTAAAAATCTTGTTATTGCTACTCCATCTGCATGGATGATCATATTGACATGGAGTTTTCACTAACAGCTTCTTATGTTATCTCTTTAATCCTAAATGAGATAGTGCTAATCAGACTTTCACTTTATGACCACTCTGAAAACCTTGTTATTACTACTTTGCCAGAATTAGTAGCCATGTTGTCATGGGGTTTTCACTAAAATGTATCATACAATGTGCAGTTGGTATGAAATGACAATAATACTGATCAAACCCACAGTATTGCTGGAAAATTGTAGCCATCCTGTTATAGCTGCCTCTCTTGAACAGATGACCCTATAGACATGGACTGAGTTTTTGCAGAAAGACTTCTTATGATATCTAGTTGGTCATAAATAAAAATGGTACTGATGGTGGTCATCTTGAAAACCTTTTTATCATTAAACCCTTTAAATGGATATTAGGTATATTGATACATAGCTTTCATTAAAACACTTTTCGCTGTGTGTAGTTGGTCCAAAATGAAAAGGAAAGCATTGCTACACCCAGAATTTAAAAATCTTGTAATGGCTACTTCTCCTAAATGGCTTATCATACCAACATTTAAAAAACAGAATCTGATCACTTCTTTCTTGCAACATATATTTTATTCCTATATCAAAATTATCCTGATCAAACATAGACATTCTTTTTGGCCAGTATGTTTTCAGTCCCTTGGAGTTATTCTTTCTGAGATTTTCACAGTTGGATCAGAAATGCAAGAAATTTAACCAGCTGGAAACTTGCATCCTGCAACATGGAGTCATCAAGATACCAGATCATTATAATTTAATGTGAGCATTTCTCAAATATAAAAAGTTTTTAAAATATGTGAAATGCACATATTTTCTCATATTTAGGACATAAATAGATCCACTATAGGCTGGAAGCTTAGTGGATATGTAGATAAATATATAGACCAATGGATGGATGGAGAGATATGGATTGATGGATTGTTTGAGAGGATGGGATCAAGGGGAACTTCATTTATATGTATATATATTGATATACTCTTGTAAATTAAACATAATTTATTACTTTTATAATTGATAGCATTGTTATTATTTCAGGTATGCAGGACTATTTAAGTAGGACCACCTACAGTTCTGATTTTGTAAACCCTAAAGAACAGGAACCTACTCGACTTCCCAAGCCAGGCACCTACCCCGCTCAAGAGCCTCTGATTAAAGAACAAAGGGGTGGTGGTGGAGCCCCAATAAAAGATGATACTGGGAAGCTGGAAACAAGAATAAGGGGCAGAATGAATGAGGTAAATTAGTTTTATTTCTTTGAAGTTCAGCTTTGTCCTATTGAAACACTTTCACATAACTTTCATGACTTTAACATGACAGTCACATGAACTTTAACATGACTATCACATAACTTTCATGACTTTAACATGACAGTCACATGAACTTTAACAAGACTACATGTGACTTTCATGACTTTTTCATGACTATCACATGAAAATAGGAAGGATATATTAAATATCATTCAGAATACACTATGTACACTGCCCATTCATAATTTCATGTCCTCTCAAAATTCATTGTAATCTGCATCACTGGTATTTCATACTTCCACTTCCATTACTGCTGTAGTCAAATCATTATCAACTCTTATAAATGTCATCCCGTTTCTTGATAACAGAAGAATTCATCTTCAGAGCATATTCTAAGAAACATAATATAGTATATGCTTACTACTTGAAAAATATTGTTATTTTCCCTTCATTACCCCCTTCACTAAATCATTTCCTTCAATACCCCCTCCACAAAATCATTCCCTTCAGTATTCCCTTTACTAAATCACCCAGATTATTCTATAAACAATACACCATACACAAGTGTGCCACTTTTCATTATCTGTTTCCAGTGTTTGCATTGACTATGCTTTGATTAAACGATTGACTTGTATTACATCTGAACGTATGGGAGATATTAAATGTCTGACTTTTATTTGTTGTCATATAAATTAGCAAAAAAATCATAAATAGAATAAATAACTTTCAGGTTGAAGATAATGCATTTTAATAGTAAAAAGAACTTAGTTGTTAGGGATTCAATCCATTTAGGGTTGAAATATTTGTAAAACTTAGTTGATAGGCATTCAAACCATTTAGGGTTTAAATATTTGTAAAACTTAGTTGTTAGGGATTCAATCCATTTAGGGTTGAAATATTTGTAAAACTTAGTTGATAGGCATTCAAACCATTTAGGGTTTAAATATTTGTAAGCTGATATGTTAACCTAATTTTGTTTTTTCTTAACAAAATATGTAGGTAATTTTCACATGTTTTCATTGTTCTGGATTTCCCTTCACTTAACTTTGCAAGACTATTGACAGCTGGTTTGATGTGTTAAATATAATAAGTAGCACCAAAATGGATTGGTTACATTGTGTTAAACAAGATGTAGTGACATCAGATAAATGATGTTTCCATGGAATAAGAAGATCTTAGAATCAAAATATAATCAGACTGTTTTCTTTTAAAGTTAATATATATATATATATATATATATATATATATATATATATATATATATATATATATATATATCTTGTATCAGAAACATTAATTACTGTGAAAAAATGGGAGGGGTCAGGATATATTTTCTGTAATTTATTTTACTCCTTTTCAATAAATAACTTTCTTTTATAAACTATGATGCAGCATAAATTTGTATTTAAAATTTAGCTGAAAATTATTATTAATATTATTTTCTTATAATTACTTACACACTCTAAAGAAATAATAAAAATTTACAAAAATTAATGACAATGCAGTAAAGTCTATTTATCTGATTATTGGGTTTATTTTGCACTGGGGATTATTTGGCATTTGAATTTATTTGGCATTTGGATTATACTGGCATTTTCAGTAGCAAGGTTTTTTATTTTGATAAATTAGTAATGCCTTTTAGCAGGATTTTAGCAGACTTACAATTTAGTGATTATGACCAAAACTGTGGGTTTTAAATTTTGTCTAATTAAATCTGTGCAGTTAGAGATCTAGGGAGGTTATATATATATATAAGACAGTGAATTTTGATGGGATTAACTTATATGATCTCAGTCATACAATGCCAAACCACTGCAATTTCTCCACAACTAAAATTATCTGCATTACAGAATTATACATAGAAAATGGTGGAAATTTTACATAATAATTACATCCACTTTTGCTGCAAGTTTAATGCAACATTTTCTTCATGAATTAAGTTAAAATTCAAATTTGTGCATTTGAGATACTGCAAAGGTACCTTTGAAAATAAATGGTGTAAAATAAGTGAATTCTGATCAAATTATGCATGTAAACACACTATAACTTAACAGTAGGTTAGAATTCCTCTTAAAGTTCACATCTAATTACACATTTACCACACTGAATCACAATGAATTTTTTCAGATTTAAAAAAAAATCTACAATATCTCACATGATTTGTAAATGCTTTTTGAATCAGAATTGCTACTGGCATTCTTTTTATATTTGCAATTTTTTTTTACAAAAGAAAATCTGACTGTAAAGAACAAAACTGTACCAATAATAACAATTATAATAATTAATAGGAACATTAAATTTGCAAGAATATCATTTATACTACAGTACAGCTCAGAATATCATATGCTCAAGATACATTGCCAGTCAATAATGTACATAAATGTTATGCAATATGCCAATTGTATTGAATATTTAAAACATTATTTAGATATAAATTCTTTACATTTGTAACTTTTAGATTCTTTATGCAAAACCCACTGGACCCAGAGCAAATGTCAAGTATGGAGATGAACTCAGTAAGTACTTTAGAAAACAGCAATTTATCATTGTGATCTTATATACTTTAGTTAAAATAAGCCTTGAGTTTTTTTTAAATTTTAAATAAACCTGCTACTTCGAAATGAACAATGGAGAGTTATTGCTAGAATTACTATTGTGAGCCCATTGTATTTTAGTACCAATTTTCATAGATTTTGTGACTGTTGTGAGTAATAAATTTAAAAACCCAATGAACAGTGATCTTTGTGACTCCTTTCCCTTGTGAATTACATGGAACTCCTTCCCCTTTTGAAACACAAAACCATACAAATTGATACCCACAAAAATATATGAATTATTAGTATTTATTTCATAATGAGTTTATCAGAGAGGAACTTGTAAGTTGAGAAACTTGCTTTCAATCCATTCTTGTGATCGTCTTGGCAATAAAATATAGTTAAGAAAACATTAGTTCAATGTAATGTAAAGGAAGTTTCTATTTGATAGATTCTTATATTATTTTATATTTGGCCAATTTCTTTTCATGGCAGAATTATTCATATGGTTACAATATATTGGACTCTAATCAAATTTACAGTCAAAATCATGAATTTGTAAGAAAGAAATCATTTATGTATGGTGTTCTTGGGGTTCATAAAAATACTCACTTCTACAACTTGAGCAAACAATACTCATCACAAAATCAGGCTTGGCTTGGATGAACTCCTTACAAAATTTCACTAGCTTGACCGAAAATTTCAGATTCCAGGATGCACAGCAATTTAATCAGCCCCTGTAGGGGAGCATAGAGTTTCATTATTTTGTACACTATGTCATGCTGGTGTCATATTTTCTAATAGTCTATTGTTAATATTGTTCAGTGATAATCCAAGTGAGCTGGCCTTGTCAATCTTTTGTTAAATGGTGTAGACTTATCATCAGAACAAGGAGAAAAAGAATACAGTTTTGTAAAAAGTGGAAGATGACCTGGTCTTGGTATCATCAAACACTTGATCTTACGTTTAAGCTTTAGACCAACCAATCACAAAGGACTTTACTTCTGAAATACAATTTTTGATTGTCTGATGGTAAAGCTCAAGCTATTCAATCTTATCGTTGGAGATTTACAGTACTGCAAACTTTGATATTTCACCATTAGAAAAAATTTAATTTGAAGATAATTGTGAAGAAAAAAAATACAATTTTCATTTCAGGAGAACAAGCAGATCAACAAAGAGTGCAAAAGGACCTCAATGAGTACGACCTGAAGCAGCCAGTATGTTCATGAAAGACCAATTAAACTGTGCACACTTTTTTCATTAGTTCTGTAAAACCTATCTTAAGCTGCACTTCTGGAAAATTGTGAGTAGTGAAACCTTGAAAGATACTTAATTTTGAGGGATTGCCTTGAAAACAACCTTGATATTCAAAAACATTGATATTGTTCTTGACAAGACCTTGAATTTGTTGAAAAACTGCTTGACTTTTGCCTGAAGCTCTTTACATTTTTCTGATGAAATACCAAACATGAAAACTGACGAAAATACATCTTATCTTAAATTCAGAACCTATGTTATTTACTTTTTTTCCAAAAGTAATAAATAAATAAATAAAATGGTATAAAATTGGGTGGATCAGATGACGCAACATGAGTACAGTGAAACCCTGCCGTAGCACAATGGTTGAGGTTCACAAGGCATTATCTTGCTGTGAATCATATTGTGATATAACCAGTCCAGTCAGTCAGCTGAAGAAAATGATGAATGCAAACAAAAAAAATGTGGATTGGTGATGACAGAAGTGGATACAAAACTACACGCTTCATTGGTACTGTTACCATCTTAAATTAGTGCATATTAAATGAGAAATATACAGTGTTATGACTCTGTGGTCACAAACTAAGTAACAGATAAAAGCAAATACCAACAAGTTTTGTAAAACTTAATAATTTAATCATCATAGTTATAAATGGAAATCTGAGAGGAACTTACGGTATTATGAAGCGAATCCAAACTAGTCCTTATAATGTTTATGAAAGTCCTAAATGATTGAAAAGCTCCTTATAAATTTCAAAACCAGAAATGTACTGGTCTTCCAAGAAGCATGATTTTGTCAAGATGGCATTATCAAGAATTCCTTCTAATAATTTATAACAGTTCCAACATAATATTATAGTCCAGATAATGAACACTATTTCCACTGTACAGTCCAAAGAAATGTTGTTCCTCTCGAATATATCAAACATAAAACACGTACAACATAAACACAAGACATGTGAATGCCACCAAAATTGGAATGAAACTCATTGTTTAATTCTCTACTTAAACACAACATATATTGTGACTGTATTTCGTAAATGACCCCACGTGACAGAATACACTACTCATTTTGCGATGCTTTGGCCTATTCATGTGATGTAGCCCAACCAATAGGAAGTTACATAATTATTCTAGAAATGTTAAAACCCCATCAGCCACTGAGAAATTAAGCCATAAGCACCATTTTAGTCTTATTATTAAAATTATTGTTAATAATTGTTAATTGTCAACACATACCTAAACATCTATTTATAGATTCTTTGCAACTACTATGCTCTTAAAATACTCAGGTCATGTAGGCAGAACTAACTAAATATGTTCTGTATACATTATGGCCATGAATAAAAATTATAGAAATTAGATAAAATTATATACCAGGAGTTACAAAAATCATAGTTATACATAACAACATGTAGTTAAAACACATAAATTACATATATAAAATTTTAACTTATTAAGAGAACCTTGCATTAGTACATATATGAGTACATGTCTAACATGTAGCATCAATAGTTCAGGTGTCAACTTGTGTACTCACTGACTGATCTCACTGCATCCATATGAGTGAATCCATGTGAATTCCATTGAAAATATGTACACAGAAGTATAATATTTAGTGATTTTGTCACAGATCATTATGTGTCTGAATTGAATGCAAACAAATAATCAAAAAGTTACTTAAGGAAAGATGATGTATAGTTCACTATGTAAGCACATGCATGTCCCAAGGTCATTAAATAGTTTCGGTATAATTTTCATACTGCTGCAATTTTCCCTGTTTAAATCAGCTTACTTTATTTTTATTTTGAAAATGTGGTTGATTTTTAGCTGCTTTCTGCTACTGTCACATGCTTGGATTGTCGACTCATAAACACCTAAATCTTGAGCTTATTGTATTCGTTTAACACCAGGTTTAATCCTGTCCACTGGTTTGAAGTTTCTCTTTAAAGGTAAAAGTTTTACATTTCTGTGTACTGTTCTCAATTGTATATACCCGCTGATTAATTCTTTGGCATGTGTTTTTTTCAGTGACTGCAGTAGGTTTAATTGTTATTGAACAGTGGGGTCATTTTTTTTTCACTGGTCGACTGACTTCATGACAATTGTCTGAAAACACCACCGAGCTATGTGCATATGTTGGCAGCTTTTTATTTTCTTTTGTTGATAAATCATTACCCCATAATTTGAAAACAGTTTAGTGGTGAGATTGACTTTGATGATTAGCAGTTACTTAAATTAATTCATTGTTAAGTTCAGGTGAGAATTTTTCACCAACAACTGCATTGTTTGGTGCTTGGTTGTGTATACCAGTTGAATGAGGAAATGTAAGTTGGCTGTTGTTTGAGCAATGATTGCACAAAGAACGCATTGAAGACAAACACAAAGAAGACTTAATGCCTTTATTGTTCATGGATCAGTAACAATAAGATTAATACTTATCAGCTTTTCAATGCATCTTTCAAAAATATATAAAAGATAAAGTGCAGTGATTGACTTTTGACACAACTAAAATGGACATTTGCAAGTAGATATGTTTACCTACTTTATTTATAAAAAGAAAGATACAGTGGTAGGTTGCCTTTTTATTCAACAATACAACACAATTTGCCAAATTAACAATCAAACTGATATTTAGTTTGGCACAAAACTTTGCAGCACGTTAAGAAATTGATTAAATTGTAAAATTTCAGGAGCCATGCCACAATCATGCAATATCTGACTTCATGTTATAATGAAGTGTGTTATAGCAGGGTTTCAATGTAATTTGTCAACATACCATTGCTTTAGTGATGTGTTAATTAGTTATATAGTTTTCTGGCTACTTGGTACTTTTTTGTGCAGTTATAACCAAATTAAAGTCTGGAGAAAGATCAGTTCCCATAAGAACAAATACTCCCTGAAAGCTTGGCAATGTCCATGAAATATCCCGGAACAGTATCTCTTCAGGGCTATATGAATCATGAAAGTGAGAAGAGTGACCTACTGAGAAAGATGACTGCTTAATGAACTTCATTTCTTTTCAATTTTGGTTTACTGTACCTCTCAAAAATGTCTGTTTAAAACATGTGGTTACTTAGTACAGGTGAACTTTAAGGCATGTTTAACTGTTCATATGTTAGAAGAAATATTAAAATCAGTTGTATGAAATTGTTGTGCACATTTAAATGTTTTAAATCATTTTGTCTCAGATGTCTTTGCAATACCAAGGTTAAAATATTTCTCAGGAATTTGAGAACATAGCTAACCCTGTATAATCCTATCTCCTGTATTATCAAATACCAAGAAAATTTCCACGTACAAAATGGAGTTTTAAAGCATGGCTTACTCTTTGGTTAAGAAAGAAACATATTGATTTAATGGTTGAAAGGTCTAAAATCAAGGTCACTGTGATTGCAAGAAGAAAAGGGTTTTGAATATTGACTTATGTTCTAGTATAATTCCTTGACCAAACTTTGTGGATGGACTGCACTTAGGGTAAAAAGGAAACTTCCTGATTTGGGGTCTAGAGGTTAGAGATTAATGTCATTTTAAGTTTGGTAAGAGAACAATGGCTTCTGCACAGTTCATTGAGTTCAAAGGTTAAAGTCATCCAGACCCATTAGTCAAGGTCAGTAGTCTCCAGAGTTAACCATGACCTCCTATTAAACACAGGCATGCATATAATGTATTGTTCAAGGTGATATTGTCAATTATTACTGTGTACCTTGAGTTTGTATCCTGATGTACACAGATAGATTTGCTTTGCCTTTATAAAGAAAAGTTTTGTTGTCACTGCATCATCCCCATTAAAAATACTGCATTCTTGGAAAATCCTCTTATTTGTAATTCCAGTTGTTGCAGCAAAACTCTAAACCAGTCTATTATATTTTCTAGATGATGAACCTTGCAGACCTGATGCATGAAGGGAAACTTGGATATCCCAAGAGAGATAGGGAGGGAAGGATCCTTAATCACCACTTGCCTCACCCTGTCTCTAATCAGGTACTGTAACTATTCCATGACTAGCTGACATTTTCCACTTTACCAAAATTGTGATCAGTGTAATGTAAGAAAGGTTTTACACCCACATCTATTTTTTCTACTGATGTTTTTCTTTTTTTCTAGCGATGTACAAGACAGGCTCCATAAAGTTATAATAAGATATATATGCTGTATAGATCATTTGATGATAACTCACAGGATGTAACAGTCATAAAACAATCAAAAAGTCACATTTAATGATACAAAGTATACTGAATATCAGAAAAAAAATCAAATGACACCAAAATTCAGCCAATTTGACCAAGACACAAATGTTTCGAATGTACACCTCTCCCTCAATAATTCGTTCACAACAGTGGCCCAAACTATGAACCACAACATATGTTAGGGTTCTAATTAATGAAATGTATCTCACAAATTAAGAAAACCAATGGACATTGACAATAACAAGAGATAAAAATGGGAGTTGGGGTTTGATTTAAATGGTTTAATATTTGTTTATATTCCAGTTGTGAATAATTCTCATTAAATAACCTTTCTCTAATTTACTTATTTGCCTATGTAAATTAACTTTATTCTCAAGGGAGCCAATCTCTGAATAAAGTGTTAAAAACATTACTCCATGAGGTTTCAAAACACATTACCTGTATGAGTGAAAAAATTGTGTCTTATGTCATTGCCTTTTGCATGTGAATGTAGATGCATTTTAGTGTTATTGTTGATTCAGAACTGAACAAGACTGCTTTTTTCAAAACAGATGGATGGTTATTTTGAGAAGCTCACTGCAAACTTTGGTACTTGCTTCTCCATAATGAAACCCATCAATGAAACTATTAAAGCTTTCCTTATACTATGCATGCCTGTTGCTGTTGGTTCTCGTCAACCTTGATCAACTGCTTGAGTGGCCTAAGTGATTAGAGCATCTGCCTCGGATGCAGGAGGTTGCAGACTCAATCCCTGGCTGAGTCGCACCAAAGAATTATAAAAATGAAATGGTACTCACAGCTGGCTCGCTTCTCACTCACCATTAAGATATTAGTGTTAGGACTGATTGGCCTGGTTTCAGGATACTGTGACTGGGTGGGACATGATGCCACGTGTCTGTGGCATGATGTCCCAGTGCTGGACATTACTATAAACTGCTCCACTGAAGACATTGTAGCTATAAGACTGAAAAATTGTTTAAGCTCTGTAAAAAAAAGGTCTGACCATTACACAGGTGGGATTGCATGTCTTTTAATAGTTGTTGTTCAACCTTTTCACTTGATTTGAAAGAAGAAAAAAAACATTATAAATATGATTATATAAACCTGCCTTATGTTTAATTGATTATAAGAATGCAACAACACTTTACTAATTAGGCTTTCATGGAAGTGCTTGTGGTCATCACTTTGATGGTCAGTTAACACTTTTCATGTTTGAATAGAAGAGGTAACATCACAGTTATGATAATTAAACTGACACTGATTGGAAAGATAAAACTAAAACACAAATTTCACTTAACAAGATTTATTTAATTTATATTTATTTTTTAATTGTTGGCACCAGTAAGCATTACAGACATTTTAGCTGATCAATATTTTGTTATTGACAGTGTATTGAGAAATTTGTAAATGAAAATTTCACAAATGTAACTTCTCATATAAAGTTTTCATGATGTTGATTTCAAATTTCTGAGCACTAGCCACCATTTTCAGTGATTAAATAAACAATATAGCATGGTTTGTTTTACCAGTTTTGATCACAGTTTTATTCATGTTCAGCAAATAGGGACCTATTTATTTGATATTTCATATAAGAATAAAATTAGATCCATACCTGCCCCCACATTATAAGTGGGTTCTCAAGTTATCAGCAGATGCTACAGTGAAGGAGTGGTGTATTGTACATTCCAATATAACAATAATCCATTTCTTATAGTTAAGTACGGTATACAGTATTTAATATTGGAACATAACTTTAATTTTCATATAGGTATAAATATGCAGGCAAAGTCACAGTCAATGAATTTCACCAAATATTTTCTAGTGTGTTTTAAGCAAACTGAAAAGAACTGTGCTATTAGTGTTAAAAAAATTTCCAGCAAAAATAGCCAGAGAAAGGGAGTTATTTGACATTTTATCAAGCAAAGATCTGAATAAATGTGAATATACTGGTCAACATGGCTTTTAAATATTTAGGATGACTACAATATTTTGAGAAGAATCTACACAACTGAGAACTTTTTGTGAAGACAACTGTTCTGCAAGGGGACTTACCTACATTATATCGTCAGTTTCATTTGTTATCTATTATTCATTAGGTTTATTTATACTTATGACTTTTTTCTTAAAAGATATTGGAATAAAATAATAGTGCTAACTTATAAAACAACTTTTTTCTTTTCTCTTATGCTCATTTTTACTAAGAGATCCTCCCTTGGACAAATGCAGTAAAAGTTATGCAGTTGGAAAAACAGATAATCTAGATTTTTGCAACCATTCTCCAGAAAACTGTTTTATGATGTTTTTTAGGATGTGCCATTGCCTCTTTACTCCCCGAGGGACTATCATGATTTCCTGGATCAACAGGTCATTGAGAAGAGAAAGAACCAGAAACTGGCAGAGATGGAAGGAAAGAGACAAGCTGTGCAGGTGAGTGAAGGGTAATGTCAAGGTTATCAAGTGGGTCATTGAAGTGCAAACGTGAGAATGATTACATGGGGTCATTTGAGAGCAAAGGTCAAGTTTTTTTAGTGGGTCTGTGCCATCTGAGGCAAAAGTATAAAATGAATCAGTGAAAGGCAAGGGTTAAAGTTACCATTTGTATTGATAAAGTTCAAGGTTAATTTATTTGGTAAAAGCTATTTTTGAAACTTAATGTTGTGGTATTATTTCCTTGAAAACATTTGAATTAAATATCCTGATCTTGAAGTCTTAGGAGATGAAAGCTAATTTTGAACATTGTAACTCTCCGGTGTCCAATATGCATATCATCATTTTCAGTCATGTAATGATTTTGTTATGTAATTAAGTTTATTTTTATAAGTATGACTGACCAAAAATATTTGCAGTCTGTGCATACTATTTATTAATGTGTGCACACTATCTATCAGTCTGTTCATACTATTTATCAATCTGTTATTACCAATCTGTTCATACAATTAATCAATCTGTACATACTATTTATCAATGTGTACATACCATTTATCAATATATACATACCATTTATCAATGTGTACATATTATTTATCAATCTGTACATACTATTTATCAATCTGTACATATCATTTATTGAGTTCATACCACATATCAATGTGTACATACAATTTATCAATGTGTACATAGCATTTATCAATGAGTTCATACCATTTATCAATGTGTACATACTATTTATTAATCTGTACATACCATTTATCAATGTGTACACACTATTTATCAATCTGTACATACTTTATATCAATGAGTTCATACCATTTATCAATGTGTACATACTATTTATTAATCTGCACATACCATTTGTCAATGAGTTCATACTATTTATTAATGTGTACATACTATTTATCAATCTGTACATAACATTTATCAATAAGTTCATACTATTTATCAATGTTATCCACAGCTCTAAAGTACATACTTGTTTTACTAAACCCAGGTCATTGTCTACTATCTCTTATTGCAGCATGTACAGACCTTTGAGAACAACATGTTTGGAAAGTATGGTGGTGGGGCTCCAAAGGGGAGGGATCTGAGAAAAAAGAAACTAGACTACAGCATACATCACCCTAATGTTTCAGATGAGAGGGAGGTAGGTACATGATGTATATCACAATATATTAAGGAATCTCTTCTCTAAGAGACAAGCACCACAGAGCCACCGAGTTTTATAATTTATTTTTTAACTGTTGTCATTTGTATGACATGTAAGATGATAATTTTCTTGCACTCTAACTTTATTAGAAAAGACAGCCAGTGATTTTAGTAACAAAGTTGATATCAAGAGAAAACAGTTTCTGGGCATGAGATTCCCAAAATTTGTAATGAACGAAGGTGATGCATAATTGGTGTCAACAAGTTGTAAATATTAATTTCAAATTGAGATTGTTTATACTATTGCTGCGCAGTATGTAGATTTTTTGTATCCTACACATTGTATATAAATATGATTCACTTTATAACCTCATACTGATGTGTTTTTGATGTACCATTTATTCATTCATTCATTGTGCAATAATTTGTGCAGGCAGGTACAAAAAGTTCAGCACTATTTTGCAGCACACCACTTTCTAACCCAATTGCACTGAGTTGATAACTGATGTGCACTATAAATTTACTGGCAGTGCACCACTTTCTAATCCAATAGCACTGCACTGATAACTGGTGTGCACCGTAAACTTATCGGCAGTGCACCACTTTCTAACCCAATAGCACTGCACTGACGATGTGTGCACTCAAAATTTACTGGCAGTACACCACTTTCTAACCTAATAGTACTGCATTGATGACCAGGTTGTAATTGGTGTGC
The DNA here is from genome assembly GCA_016617855.1 of Megalonaias nervosa. Lineage (NCBI taxonomy): Eukaryota > Metazoa > Mollusca > Bivalvia > Unionida > Unionidae > Megalonaias > Megalonaias nervosa. Next base: position 18,640 of record JAECUM010005492.1, on the reverse strand, counting down.
ACTCTAAAATTTACCAGCAACGCACAGGATGATCATTTGAAATGAGATTTTTTAGATTACCGTTACTTACTTCGTTGTGTAATTGTGACTTCATAGCACTCATGTAAATATTCATATGTAAAATTCAACAATAAAATGTGAATATCATTTATTTGTTTATACCTGAAACAACATAGTGTCATGTTTTCAAAAGTTTCATAAAACCACTTTTAGTAAATTGAAACATTACCTGCCTTTTCTGTATAGTCGAGAAAGAAACCTCAGATGTAATTTGCCACCACTTGGAACTATATTCAGAACTACTTCTGTTCACATGACACATTATTGGATGTGGAAGGAGACACAAAGTTACAATCAGATTGTCAGTCTTTTCTGTATGCAAATATGTGGTGCTGAGGTTATTTGTCAACTTGATGGAAATGGCCAACTAATTTTGCTATTGCTCATTTATTGCTTATTTTTATTAGGATTTTATCAAGTTGTTTTATTACCTTTATCTTGATCTTCACTTTTTATTTTTATATTCATGTGCAAATTAATCTCTTTTTAAAAAACTTCCCTCATAAACAGTCAAAAATAAGAAAAGAAATTTCAAGAGAGAGAACTCCTGAGGTGTGTGTATGTGTGTGTGTGTATATATATATATATATATATATATATATATATATATATATATATATATATATATATAAATCAGCGTATGGTAGTGATGAAGATTGAGATGACAAAATACATATCAATTAAATTGTACAGGATGGAGTAGACAAATACATCACAATATATTGAAATAAAAGGTTCAGTTTCACATCTCACATTTGAAGTTAAAAATAAATTAAATACTGAAATTACAGAGAAAACTGAGTACACTAATTAAGCTATGTTAGGCAAATATTTTTGCTTTAGAATTAATAAAATAGAATACCTGAACAAACCATCTTTTTCTTTCCGAGGCCAATCTGTCATTCCTCACAACGTTTGTGATTCTCCAACTCAATACTCTCAAAGGCCAAAATGTGAAAATTCATTTACAGTACTGTATATTGTCACTAATAAGTTGAGTCTAACTGCAAACAAAATAGACCATGATCTGCCATCACATAGTGAACCAGTAGATCAGAGTCTGTGTTGTTTGTTCTACTGATTGCTCCTAAGAAAACTGCATGGACCCAGATCTGCTAGTTCACTATGTGATCTGGGTCTGTGCAGTATGTAGTTGGACTTATAAGTGAGTATATACAGTAAATGTATTGCACGCATAATACAGTTAAATACCCATGATAAAGATGTAATTTCTCTTGACTTGTTGATCATATGACCTATGAAGCTTCCACTGAAAACACAATATATTCTTTAATTGTCCAATCAATTATCTTGAGAAAATCCCTGTCTCCTGGTGGATCTGGAGAATCGACGTTTTACCGTACTTACAGCAGACCTGCCAAGCCATATGTTCTTACAAGTCATACATAAATGATCATTACATTATGGGTTTATGGAACAAAAAAAAAAGAAAATATGATTGTCGCAGTAAATTCCAGATTTAGGATTGTTTGGGTTTTGTCTGGATCAGGGTTTTCATATTGGCTTCAGTGGAATTGGTCAGGGAATCTGATTAACAGACTCAGTGATCAAGTTTTTGATATTGCATATACTATAATCCAGAAATGTCCAGCAAATAAAACCAAGTTCAATTCAAAAGGGACAGTAAGACCCTTAAGAAGTCCAAACAGTCCACACAGAAGTGTAAACAAGGAAGTCCAAACAGTCCACACAGAAGTGTGCAAAAGAAGTTGCAACATTCCACACACAGAAGTATAAACAAGGAAGTCAAAACAATCCACACTGAAGTATACAGAGTAAGTCCAAACAATTGATAAGTATACCAAGGAAGTCAAAACAATCCACACTGAAGTATACAGAGTAAGTCCAAACAATCGATAAGTATACCAAGGAAGTCTAAACAATCCAGATGGAAGTATACAAATGAAGTCCAAACAAACCAGGTGGAAGTATGCGAAGGAAGTCCAAACAATCAATACAAAAGTATACAAAGGAAGTCCAAACAATCCACACAAAAATATAGTGATATTTAAATTATTAGCCATGCTTGGCAGTAACAAAGAAAGGCAGCAGTTACATTTATTGGATATCATGTAATTTCAGTCCGCATCACTCATAACAGGAGAGATGATTACAAATTTAAATTAATGAAAAAAATCAAAACCTAAAGATTATTGTCAAGATCATAAATATAACAAGAAGTCAGTTACCTCATGCCAGGATTTGGAAAAGTAATTTATGAAACAGAGCTAGAGGTCATTAAGGCCTAAGTTTACTTTATAAATCTTTCAGTTGAACATAATGTTGCATTTGCTGCATCAGACCATACTTCTGAACTTTTTAAATGCATGTTCTCCAAGTCAGTAATAACAGTACATGATATTTTGTTACACCTTACTGAAAATTGTTCTATCTTATGGGATGATACTAACTGCCTTTAATCTTAATATCTTTTTTAGGGTTGGCAGGTCTGTTAAAGTGAAACAACATGCTTTCTTGCAATTGTTTGTTCTTGGGTTCAGTATCTGAACTTCCCCAGTACATAGCACTAAACATGTCAACACTAATCACTGAGATTAGTTTAATATTGTCTTTAAAAGTTAATACTCTAACATATGGTAAAAAATTAAAAGTTCTGAGCAAAAATGTTTTGATTTTGAAAACCACACTATATAAATTTAGTGGTCCTTGACTAAAATCACACAAAATGAATGAGTACTGTGGTTCTTAATTAACATTACACTATGAGCACAGTGGTCCTTCACCTAAGCCCCACACTGAATTCAGTGGTCCTTCACTAAAACCACACTATATGAATGAGTCCATTGGTCTCTCACTGAAACTACTCAATGTGAGTGTAGTGGTCTTTCACTAAAACCACACCATATGAATGAGTACAGTAGTCCTTCACTAAAACCATACAAGACGAGTCGTGTTCTTTCAGTAAAACCAAATAAATATGAATAAGTACAATGGTCTTTGACCAAAGTCACATAATATGAATGGATACAGTGATCCTTGACTAAAATCACACAGTATGAAATGAATGAGTACAGTGGTCTTTCACTGAAACCACACAATATGAATCAGAACATTGGTCCCTGACTAAAATAAGACTAAGTTCAGTGGTCCTTCACCAGAACTAAAACGTATGAACACAGTGGTCCTTCACTAAAACCACAAAATATTAGCACTGTGGTGACCTTCACTAAAACCACAAAATATGAGCACAGTAGTCATTCACTGAAACCACACAATATGAGTACAGTGGTCCTTCACTAAAACCACACAATATCAGCACAGTGATCTTTCACTAAAACCATTCAATATGAGTACAGTGGTCCTTCACTAAAACACTCTCCAGGGGAACCGTACAAATGTGCCATATGTTGGTGAAGTGGCCTTATACTGAAATAGGTTCAGAACTATTTCTACTTTCATCCCCAAAATGGAGTCCATGATCATACCTGTATAATATGATGGAGAACACTATACTTATGATGATTTACAGTAAGTGACGAGTCTAAATAATGCAACACTTTTTTGTAGGTAATAAAAACAGAGATTTTGCAAGTAAATTCCTTAATACATTCACTGACTGCTGAATCACACTTCCAGTGGTCATGATACCACAGATAAATATCATCTGCCACTTCTGACAAAAATATGGAAAATTCATACTTTTTACCCATCATGCACCACACCAAATGTGAAGCTATCAACCATTCGCTGCATTTCAGTGGGGATAGGAGGCTTCCAGACATTATAGGAATGACATCATTGATAAACCCATTGGCAGACAGATTTTATTAGTTATAAGTCTATGATACAGACTTCACAATTTATGCTGGGTACTGTGAATTTACTACATCAACATAATAAACAATGACTTTAAAGACAATTACTACAGAAGACAATACTTATGTCATTTCACATATTATTTATATCCTGAATTTTGTATTTGTTGTCATTAAAAAAAACATTACAACAATATAATCACAGTGCCCATAACCTAAGGATATTGAACTAGATCAGGTGTTTGAAAACTCATCAAAATGTAAGTTCGTGCTGTCATTACTCATGAATTTTATTTATCTAGTGTTCATTGGAGATCTAGGTTGAATCATTGATTTAATTTGTATCTGTCTTGATTTTTTATTGTGTTTCAAGTTTAAATGAAACCCCGACTTAATGGACTTCTAATTTTCTGTAGTTTAATCAGAACTACAACGATTACCGAAAAGTAGTGGAGGATGAGAATACAACAGAAAAACTGGAACGATTCAAGCCAAGAACCACAATTCACAGCAATCATGCGAATCTGTATGATTTCCCCGACAGCAATGTGAAGGTATAGGGTCTTGCTTGACTCTGACCTTGCAGTTCTTTTGTGAAATTAAATGGTTCCTTTTTTGACACAAGACAACCTTTGGCCAGAGAACACCTCCTCATTAAGGACATCTGTTTACAAAGGGCAATATTATTTGACGCATGTTCTTTATTTTATATTTAAATTCAGCGTGCGAACTAACACTTGTCACAGAAGGACAAAGAGTGTCCTGGGGTATCTTTAATGAACTGGTTGCATTGTATAAGCAATTGAAACAGTACAGTATCTGAAATCATCACCATGGGGCACTAATCCCTGAGCATCACATGTTCAACTAAATCTGTTCACTGTAAGAACCAGCTTTTTTCTTTCAGGCATTTTTTGGTGAAAATTTTTTAACTATACATTGATCCTGATTGATGACATTATTTGCTAGAGATTTACAAGAAAATTGGAAAGGAAATGACTTTATGACTCAGCTGTCCAGCTTATGCTTTAGAGAAATTCATGCACATTAATAATAATAATTTCCCAGCAGTAAGTGATCACAAATGCATGGCAGCTGTCATTTTGTTGGTGAATTAGTTTTTTCCTGGTATGGTCAGTCATCCAAGACTGGTATCTGTAGCTTACCTGCATAATCATCATAGACATAATGTATGTACTTGCTTATGAGTCAGGTCCAATTGCAAAGTGCACAGACCCAGATCTGTCATTGCATAATGTGGCAGCAGCTCTGGGTCTATGCAGTTTGCTAAGAGTAATCAGTAAAACAAACAATATAGATTTGATCTGCCAGCACATTATGTAATGGCAGATCAGGATCTATGTTGTTTACAGTTGGTTTGACTTATAAGCAAGTTTGACAGATATGACAGTGTCAGTGTCAACATTACAGTTTTGTGTCAGTGGTTTTGCAAGTCAGATGGGGGGGGGTAGGTAAGGGATGGGGGGTTAGAGGTGAGGACATACGTTTGAGTTTTCAATATTTGTACTAAATGGGACACAAGGAATAGTTCAACCATATTGAAGCATGAGAAGTTGTAGTAATATTTCATATGGGTGATGTTAGTTATGGAGATAAATCAAGTGTTTTTAAGTGCTTTTGTTAAACTTCCCTCCATTTGTTTGAAATATACATACAAAATGTTTGCCACACTGTACAAGAGATATAAAACTCTGGCCAAAGGCTGTCTCATGCATTTCTAATGACCTTCACATGTAAGCAAATATTTAATGTGATTCATTCAGTTTTTATGATTAGGACCAAATTTTGAGATCAAGCTATACAAAAGTACTCCAATTTTTAAGATTTAGGATTTGGTTACTAATTTCTTTTGTTTTTTAAGGTGGTTGTTAAGACAACTTTGTATCTGCTAAATATTACTTGCTGAGCTTATTAAATTTTAATGCAATCAGTCTGGTTTAAGTGTGTATATATGTTATGTTTAAATTCTACATTTATAGTTGTGCAAAGGTTGGATTTTCTTTTTCAAATGCTAATCTCTATTGCAATGTGCTAATTAACTATACTGCAATGTGATAATTAACTATCTCTATTGCAATGTGCTAATTAACTATCTGATTATTATCACTTACAAAGATTTCAGTCATCAAATATATAACTATAGTAAAACTCATCCAAACCAGACCCCTGTTTAAACCAAATATTTTGACTGTTTCAAACAGCTGGCTACTATTAGGAGGTCATATTCTTATTAGAATGTCAGTGTTTGAAGAAGAATATGTGACCAGTCCACTGAGAAAACCAAGCTATGAGGATTGGGGCTAGAGGTCTGTGGCTGGTTTAGGAAAGTTTTACTATACATGTATATAAAGATAACCATTAACTGCAAATCATAGCAAATTGTAACAATTTATTTTTTAATTATCTTTGCATGTAATCATACCAGTTTAGTTTGGAAGCACTAAAACATTGCACAGCTTTAAAAGGTATATGGGCTGTGAACCACACAAATTTCTAAAAATATTCTTCTAATAAACTGCACATTAAATCCTGTGTAGGTAATACTTTATTATTTACAGCCTTATCTGCTCAGCTTCAGTGTCAGTTGTAGTCAATGATAACTCTTCTCTAATGCTGTTGTAATTAGATGTTTAGCTTTTATAATGAATCAAGTGGTTCTAAAAAGAAATTATGCATAGAAAGAAGTACAGATAATACCATAGAATTAGTGATTACAGTTGTTGATGCCCATGAAGTACAGCTAATACCACAGAATTATTGATTACAGTTGTTGATGCCCATGAAGTACAAATAATACCATAGAATTAGTGATTACTGATCATGTAATTGTCACCGACTCATTACTCATGAACGATTCTTTCAGAATTATTAGGCAGAAATGAAAGAAGAGGTACGTCACTTCAGTAAGCAGTTGTTTAGTGGTTTGATGTCTATCTGCTTTATAGATAGCTGCATTTCTCTCATTTTCTGCATTACTACAAGACAGTTTCAGCCGTATGGGGTGATTTGATGGCACCTACATTATGTGGTCAAAAGTATTCCACACACATCCAATAAACCTATACACTTGTATAATGTTTAAATTTTTGTCAAAACAGTACATTTGTTAATTTGTTATTACTTGTTGGATTACACACAATAAAAATTTAAGACCATTAAGTTCTTGTGAGAAACAGTCCTTAGTTTGAATCTAGTATCACTGTTTACTTGAACACAGATTTTCAGATCTTGTCCCTTATCTGCAAGCAAATCTTGTAGATGTTCCAGTTCAATATTTGCAGCCCTATTTATTTTCACAGGAAAAACATACAGAAGCTCTTTGAATATTATTTGGAAACCAAAATTCAATTTATCAGTAAGATAATTAGTAATGAATGTAATATTCCTGTTCTGAGTAGTATGATTGGTCAAAGCTCTCTTTTACTATATTTCATATACATTGTTCAAGAAAACTGCTTAAACCTACACCAGTCATCAAAATTAAAAATTGACAAGACTTTGTTACAGAAATTTAGCTTTGTTTTGATTATCCTGTTGTCAAAGTTGTATTTTTCACCATTTTTCTTCTCAGTTTCACATACATGTTTGCCACTGCATCTTAAACCAAACCTTTTTCACAATAATACCATATTTGTGAGAGGCATCCACGTTTTCTACACTTATTTCAAGTTTCGCAAAAAAAATTAATGTCAGGAATCTGTCTGAACCTGAAAAATTGTAATTCATATTTAAAAAAAAAACACAATCAATTGGTGAGTAGCAGGTTCACATATTGCAGGAATTAAAATAGTATTCCTGTTCCAAGCAACTTACTTGGTCAGAATAATATTCCTGTTCCAAGTAACTTGATTGGTCAGAACAGAATAATATTCCTGTTCCAAGTAACTTGATTAGTCAAAATAATATTCCTATTCCAAGTAATTTGATTCATTAAATTGAACTGAAAATTAATATGAATAAATGTCATCTCAGCAAGGTTAAGTATGTTGGGCATGTTTTGGCATTTTTTGTATGACAATTTTCTTTAGCTTCAAGAAATAAATAAGTTTTGCCTTTAAGCTTTGGCTTCTAGAAATAGTACATGTTTTTCTACCATGTGGTCCTAGAAATAGTACACCTTTGTATACCATATTCAGCAGTTGCAATGTTAACACCATTCTTTCCAAGAGACTGTATATGTTTTATTGGCCTCACACAGAATGTTTTACTTTATTCTTGCTTCAGGATAACATATAGAATAGTTTCACTGGTAATTGTGTTGCAACACTGGTAATGGTGCTGTAGCACTGGTTATGGTGCTGCAACACTGGTAATGGTGCAGCCACTGAAAATTGCTGATTTCACAGTGTTAGAACATATGCACAAGTATCATGTATCATTCATAAGCATTTCTTGTTTACTGATGTTTTGAGTTCATTTCAGTCTTTTACAAACCTTTAAAAGTAATAAAAATTTAAATTTTGAAATGAATACATAAATTTCATCATGAATGTATACTTCCAAAAGAACTGCATATTAAATAATGAAATGCTAGGATTTGTTTGAAAAAAATGGAAAAATGTAATGGTTTTATATTGAGACTGATAGTTTAGATTCATATAACATTAGATGTGATGTTATTCATTAATTTAATTTGATATCCTTACAATAAATACTGTCATTAGTAATTGGATAAATGTCCTAAAATCAGCTAACACTCCTTAAATTTTGACACAATGTAACTCAAAGTCAAAACCAATGTAAAATAACATAGAATTAAAAAAATTTCACATCTTGGATAATTTAATCCTATTTTTGCTAAATTTCAAGGATGTGGATAACTCTAAAAATTATATGTAATGTTGGGTTTTGCCATTTGCTAAGTTTTTCACTCTCAAGGCTTCCTTACTGAGCATGGAGTAATATTTAACGTGAGATATCAAACTTTTGATATGGTTTATGAATTTGCATATCAAAGACAGTTTGTAATAAATCCTGAATAAGGAATATTAAAGAAGAATGCATATCTTAAATATTGCCTGTCTATCTTGCATTTTATATATAACATGATTTAAATGAATGTTGGAGATAACAATATAATTTCTGTCACAAATAGATATGCTTTTAGCATCTTCAATTGCTTCAACACACTTGGTTTCATATGTGATTACAGATTTGTTTTCTCTTGCACTTTCTTTGTCTGCTTTATAGTGAAAGATTACATTCACCTGAGTATAAAGATTCATAAAAAGAATTGTTTGTTAAAGTAATTAAACTAATTAAGGGCTTCTTTGAATGAGGCCAGATGAAAGTTAAGAACACATCTTTGTTGAATAAAAGCAGCAAGTGTTAGCTGCCTAGTCAATGCAGCCAACTGCCTTGTCAATGCAACAAGTTGCTTTGTCAATAAAGCATTTGTCTTGTCAATGCATCAAGTTGCCTTGTCAGTGAATCAAGTTGCCTTGTCAATGCAGCAAGTTGCTTTGTCAGTGAAGCAAGTTTGTCAGTGCAGCAAGTTGCCTTGTTAATGGAGCAAATTGCCTTGTCAATGCATCAAGATGCCTTGTCAGTGAATCAAGTTGCCTTGTCAATGCAGTAAGTTGTCTTGTCAATGAAGCAAGTTGTTTGTCAATGCAGCAAGTTGTCTTGTTAATGGAGCAAATTGCCTTGTCAATGCAACAAGATGTATTGTCAGTGAAGCAAGTTGCCTTGTCAATACATCAAGTTGCATTGTCAGTGAATCAAGTTGTTTGTCAATGCAAAAAGTTGCCTTGTTAATGCAGCAAATTGCCTTGTCAATGCAACAAGTTGTATTGTCAATGAAGCAAGTTGCCTTGTCAATGATACATCAAGTTGCCTTGTCAATGAATCAAGTTGCCTTGTCAATGCAGCAAGTTGCCTTGTCAATGAAGCAAGTTGTTTGTCAATGCATCAAGTTGCCTTGTTAATGCAGCAAATTGCCTTGTCAATGCAACAAGTCTTATCAATGCATCAAGTTGCCTTGTCAGTGCATCAAGTTGCCTTGTCAATGAATCAAGTTGCCTTGTCAATGCAGCAAGTTGCTTTGTCAATGAGGCAAGTTCAAAACTCACTCTTAATATAGATTCAGGCACTACATGCCCTGCATAATGAGTAGGTCTGGTTTATTTAATGTTGAAATCAAAAGTGTTTATCTCATTAACATTATCAGTTCTACCTGTACCTCATTTTGCATCAAACTTTTTATAGTCATGATTCAGCTATGTATCTCAATTAACTTTCTGTTTCGTATAATACTATATATTTGTCATCTAAAAATATAATTTAATAAAATATAAACAAGCCATGTAAAGGTAAGAATTGATACATATAATAAACATTTGTCTACATCAAACCAGGAAACAAATTAAATGTTACTTTTCTCAATAATGTGTGTTTTCTGTATGAAATCATAGTGCTCAAACTGTTTATATAACCACAATGCAAACTCATTGCAATTTATACAAAATGAAGATGGTAAATTTTGAGCAAATTTTGATACTTAATTATTGTTATTTTTTTCAGATAAATTATGAGAAGAGGGCGCCATTTGCAGAGGACTACCGTTAGTCATTTTCAACATAGACTGATCCAGAGTTTATTTTCACCAGTTCTTCATCAGTGACTTTTAAAATCCAAGACCAGTCCATTTTGGTTTCTGTCTTTTTCATTCTTTTATCATCTTAGCATAATTCTATTTTTCTGATGATAAACCCGGCATCTTTTGCAACAATTTTTCTACCTTGAATATAGGTAGCTCAAAAATTTATCTAGGCCAACTGAACATTTAGAATTCTGGAAATCAAGGTTGTTTATGTTAATCAGTATTCAGAGTTTATTTAATGCTTTGCTGTTAAGTACTATGTATAATTCTCACCTTATATCAGAATTGTAAAAACAATTATGATTAATGAATCATGAGAGGCTCAGATTTAGTGGTGCACTCTTTTAATATAATTTATCATGTCAGAAGCAGAAAAAGATAAAAATCTGCTGTGCAAATTTGCTGTTGTAAAAATCACTTTCGATGATTTAAGGTCAGAGTAAATTTGATATGTTCTCTTTAACTTTTGTTAGAAAGTGAAATTGTGCACATTTAAATAGCAGACTTAACATATATTGAGACTGTTTAAGGAACGAAGGTTCTTGTATCAATTTTCACAACAGCTTCTTTTAATAGACTGTTTAGAGACCATTAACAGATTTTTCATAATTTTTAATGACAATGTAACACTAATTATTTATATGGAGAATGTTTCACCTAAACATCCAAGCCTCTGAAAAATGAAAATATATATTTGAATTGGCATGGAGAAAAACTTGATACTTGATTAAATTAAGCAGTTGGTAACTTAGTTTGTTTAGTATCTTGTTAGAAGATATTTAAAATTATGGTATTTTAAACAAAATTCTCGTTTGGATCTTTGAAAATTGTTCTGTTGCATAGCTTCTCAGGAACTGTTAAAATAGTCATATAGCCTTTTCATAAATTTGTAAGTTAACATTTGTCTTATTTTCCATTGCTATTTCAAGCTTTGAAATAATTTCTCCTCTGCTGTTGTTAGATACAGTTGTTGTATTTTGGGATGGAAAGTTAATTTGTCAACTCATATTTTGTTGTATATGTGATAAAAACTTATGAGGTTTGAACATCAGGTTATGGGTTATTTTTTATATTTTAATTTTTAGCTTGAATATTTAATGTTTGAGTTTGTATTATATTTTACATGGTATGTCCATAAAGTTTATGTATGTCATTGGTAGCATGTTTGTAAATATTTTATTATTTTATTTCTATAAACATATATATAGATATCACTGTCATCCGTATTATAAAGATTTCATGCACATTTGATCAGCCCCAAATTCATCAGATTCAAATGCTCAAATTAACAGAAGATCAGTTATTCACTGTTACTGTCTTGCTGTTAAAAAATATTTATAACATTTGTGTCCAAATGACATGGGGAACTTAAGGTATGGTCCTGTATCTTTCATGCATCATCAATCACGCATCATGAATCCGTCCATCAACAACTGCTTCTTACCAATCAGATTTAGAATATGGGTTTATAATAATAATAATAATAATAATAATAACATTTTGGAGGATGACCTGTGGATATTAATGTGGGGATCTTTATCCTGATTGGCTAACTTTGTTACCACTTGGGATGGCATATTTGTGATCCAGTTTTGATCAAACATGGAATATATCCTTATCTAATCAAGACCTTGCACAAGTTTGATAATTAGTGACATGCATGCATATTAATGAGCTGATCTTCCACCTGATTGGCTAAGCGTGTTACCACTCTAGAAGCCATATTACAGAACCAATTCTGATTTAGCTAGAAATATTGGCTTATATCTCAGATAATCTGATAATGAGCAAGATCAGCATAGTAATGATATAATTTTGTCTGACTGAGTTTGTTGCCACAATGGGAGCCATATTTGTTATTTGATTTTAATCAGACTTAAAATATATGCTTTTTACATCAGGATCTTGGAATATTTCAATAATGAGCAAGGTCAAAGGTTAATGAGGTAATCTTATATCTGATTGACCTTCTTCTTACTACTCTTGAAGCCATTTTTTTATCTGTTATCATCAGCGTCTCGGTTAACTCATGAATTATTCCCTCATCTTTAGAAAGAATTGTCGTACGGATATGATCAAATAAGTAACACTGTAAGGTTGACACTGCTACATAAGTCTGCTTGGTGAAATAGTTAACTGATAATAAGTTATGTTAGGTGAGCAATTTCAGACCCACTTGGACCTCTCTGACTTTCAAATGTTTGGAATTTTTTTTAATATACAGACAAACATAGCAAAGTTTTTATTTCACTTTATTTGTGCATAGCATTGCTGTATTGGATAAATTGTCAATAGCTTTAACGGAATGTAACAATCATATAATAATTGAATTGTACACTGAATGATAGCTCTTCTTTTAGTGCCAGTAGATTCATAGAGCACATTATTATGTTCTTCAGCTACCTTGTCCTCTTCAGATATGACGGAAAAAGTGACAAGTCCAGACATGACTTCATTTTTCAATGAAATTTATTGCATAATAGTCCTAACATTAATTATAGTGATTGTCCAAGAATGCTGGAACTTCTTTGTCCCTTTGCATTAGACTTGTTTGGTTTGGTGTCTTATGCCACAGGAACATTTTAAAATTTACTTCAAGCTGAGGCAAGTAGAGGAAAATGCCTTGCATGGTAGAAAATCCTGGCTGATCTGAAGGGAATTGAACCTGCACCCTTCTGGTCACAAGTCCAACAACTTAATTACTGAGCCACCACAGCTGCCCGTTTGCATTAGAATACTGATGTGTGAAGTTTGCAGTCACCAGAAATTGATCAAAGGAATTATATTAAAACTACTAATATTGATTGAAGAAAAATCTTCACATATTATTGGTAAAATAGCCACTGTTGACTTGAGAGAGAGAGATAAAATCAACTTTGTTCTTGTCAGCCTGGAATTGTGTCACATTTATGGTCAGAAAAGAACAACATGTAATGCAGTATTCTACAATACATGCCTCTGAACCAGTCATCAAAACAAGCACATTTGTTAAATGTATTTCAAACATTTTGTTTTCATTTTTATGATATACTCTGAGTAATGTACAATCAAAGTTGCATGATTATTTCAAGCAACACTGTAAATTTTTTCTTGCATAGATTTTTTTCTCCGTATCCTACAGCTAACTGTTTGACACAATATGAATGAAAAATTGTCAAAGCTTCATGGCCATGCATGCATTCCCATCTCTGTCCAGAAAATTGTAATTTTTATGCATTAAAACAATTATGATAATTTTCAAAGCTTGAAATCGGAAACCTTTTCTGTCATATACTTTCAGAATTTTTTGCTTTTAAGAGTCTTCTTGAATATAAAATATTCATGTGTATTCATGTGTATTCATGTGCCTACTACACTGTAAGACAACATGTGCAATCATTTGTTTGAGCTTCCAAGTAAAAGTATTTCAGACAAGAGCAACAAAATAAGGAGTGTCAAGCAGGTAACATGCAAGCATATAGACATTATTTTTCAACATCAGCTTTAAATGAGTCAAACAAAAGAGTGCCTTTTCTATAGTGTACAGATCTTAAGTGATTATTACCATTTGGACTCACTTATAAGATGAGTCAAACTGCAAACTTCACACACCCTGATCTGCCATCACATAATGCACCAGCAGATCTGTATATATGCAGTTTGTTAGGAGTAATTAGTAAAACAAACATCTGCCACACATTACGCGATGGCAGATCAGGGTTTGCATTGTTTGTAGTTCAGGAGGACTTATAAGCAAGTAAATATGGTACACTGGAATGCTTTCTTATTTCAAGTTTTCCTTGCATAAGTTTAATCATGTATATTCTTTTCTATCAGATTCGTGTACAATGGTAGCTTATTTTTCCAGTATGTGTCATAGTTTTAAATCCACTTTCACATGGGACAAATCTCTTCTAAAGAAAGTGGTTATGGTTATGACTTCCTGTCTTTCTTTGGTCATGATCTGTTGATAAACAAGAGTAAACCTTATAAATTTGCTCTTTGTTTTGGCAATCTTGTCAGTTACTCAAAGCACTGATTCTCCTGAACATGCACATTATAGGACTTTAGGTATGGATCTTAATTTTTGTACATAGCAAATTTCCATTAGCTAAGGGGCTTTAAATGAAATTGATTGAAATTTGTCAGGTATAACTTGAAAGAAATTTTAGTCATTTATGGATCCAACTGAAGTTTTCTTTGTGCTTTGATATTCTTTATTTTTACAACAGTAATTATTTATTAATAAATCTGTCCTTTCTGATTTTTGACTTTTTGTTGTTATTATAATGCATTAAACTAATATCAGAGGTAGTGTATGTTAGGCCCAAATATTTATAATAAGCCAATAAATGACTATGCGTACACTGGTCTTCTGGTATTTGTATTGCACAAACAAGTGTAACAATGTGTGCAAAAGAAAAACCTTGATAATCACAATTTATTCATCTGATGTTGGCTGATAACCAGTTTAAAATGGCGAGCAAATATCATAGGCCACTAACTAGTAAAAGCTTTGTCTCCAGATTAGTTTATCATGTTGTTGAGTGTGTAGCAGGGAGCATTTGAAGCAGGGAACCAGACTAAAGGCATTTTGCATCAAGGGAAAAAACATGGAAATTCCATAGGATGCAAGTTATTTGCAATTTTGTAAACACCAAAAGTGTGACACATCTGTCAGCAAACATCTGATGCCAGTTTTATTTCTAATACGGTCATCTGTGCAAATATCAATCTAATACCTTGGCTTGATTCTGCATTAATATGAACAGTCGTTTCTTTAATCAACCATATGTATAATATGCACTTGAGGTTAATTGCTAGATGTAAATATTGATATAGTTGAAATAATTATATGGAATAAATTTCACTTCGATAAATACATATATGTTCACTTCATTTATTAAATAAGCACATTTGCATACTATCGAGATGACCATCAATAAATTATTAACCAGTAAAATTATCATGCATGCATGCATAAATATTGAAGTCTGAATAGACATCAAACAAACGATTGCCCTTGCAGCATAATGTCATTAATATATGGTTTGTATATCTTTCTGTCGCAGTTATTCCCTGGCATATGAAGTGGGTGCTTGCTGTTGTCAATATCCTCTCCGAGTTCTATGTTTCATTGCATGAAATTCATTAACATTTACAGCAAAATCAAGTTCCAACCTAGATTTGTTTATATCAAAAAAAGTTAGGCTGAAGATTGATAATTGTATTTTTCATCCAGTTTATTGTCTTTATTTGATTTATCGGGGTAATTTACTGTTGCACCTCGGATTTCATTTTCCATTATATATCTTATGCAGAAAAGTATTGAATGGAATTAAAGTTAATATGGGTGTAGCTGAGAACTCAGTTTTGCTAGACCATCCTGTTTTGTTTTTCTGGATCCTATGTAGGTCAATAAGAACAATAAAAATCATAACTAAATTTTTTTAGATTTTGCATATTTTGTTATCATAATAAAAAAATCAAATTAAAAATTACATAGCAATCAAGGCCATGAAGGAAGCAAGCATGAATATCTTAAATCTCATAGCTTTCTTGATTGTGAACTTTTATTGCCCCACCATGGTAGGCGTGGCATAAAATTCATCAAATTTGCTTGTGTTAAATTGTTTACGCATCATAAAAGAATGACCCAAAGCAATACTGTGTTAAATGCAGCTATTTTGTGAAAAGTAATTAAAATATTTTTCTGGTTTAATATGAAAGCAGCAATATTTGTTTGAAGAGATAATGCTTATTTGTTAAAGAGTTTCGATGCATTAAATGTATATGCAAATCTAGTTGTATTGAAAGATATCATTCAAGTGAATACACTATAAAAGTGTTTATTTCATGATTTCAGTCATAAAACAGATATACTCCAATACTTTAGAAAAGATCTAAACTTGTAGATTACTTTTATTGATAACATTTACAGAAGTAGGAACAGCCCTGATTGCACGGCCGGTCTTAGGCTGATTGGACGGATTTGGCCAAATCGGGCCCCGAGCTCTCAGGGGCCCTGTGTGGTAGTAATTTTTAAAAATATATAGAGAGAATGTACTTTAAAAGTGATGGAAGAAAATTATAAGTTTAATATCATATCAAACTTGTTTGAAAGTTTCTTTCCAAATGCCAGGCTCACAGGGGGTCCTGCCAAAATGATTCAAATCAGGCCCCGTGTTTGCCAAGGCCATTACTGCCTGATGGTTTAAATAGTGCAGTAAATCAGTGGCGTCACTAGGGGGGGTGCGGACCTGAAGTATCACGGCACATCCACAATGTTTGCACTGGTCATAATGTAACTTGGAACTCAGTAAAATTCTTTGATTAAGAACAAGCCTGGTTTTAGCAGGGAGTTATATAATCGATATACATCCATGTGCACAAACTGATGCTGAAGAAGGACAGGGGCCGTTAGAACCTGCCACACCTTACTTAGATTTACGAACTAGTATCATCCTGAACATATCACAGATTTCAGTGTCATGTCCAAGAAACAACATTTATTTTGCCAAACAACCCTGATCCGCCACAGCTTAATCAAACATGATCATGCAACACAAATGAAAAATGTGATGAAACATCAATACTATCAAATGTTTTTTATATTGTTATTTTATCATGTTTAGAACTTGTGTGCTTTGGATCGACAAGTCACACTACTTCTCATATATAACTGTTAAATTGTTTTCTTTCATCTTTTTGATGTAAATGCAGCAGATATAGCTGGATTCTGCTGAAATAATTATTTACATTTTCATAAAACAATACAAGACCGAATTGCCTATATACAAAATGTGTGGCCATACACTAGGTTAACATTATCGATTGTTGGTGGGTCTCTTTTATCTTTGAACTCATTCCCAATATTTTCTTCTAATTTTAGTTTACATGTTCCAATTTTTGATTTATATGTTCTAATTTTAGTTCCAATTTTAGTTTATATGTTCCAATTTTAGTTTATATGTTCTAATTTTCATTTATATCTTCCATTTTTAATTTATATATTCAAAGTTTAGTTTATACCTTCTAATTTTAGTTTATATGCTCTAATTCTATTTTTTGGGGGACTTTTTTATTCTCAATATCTTTTGTTACGTAGTACACTTTTCATTTATTTTTTATTTCCCATGTTTTCTCAAGATTACCCAGCTTGAGCTTCGTCAGTAATACAATTACTTTGATTCAAATAAAAGCTTGTTTAAAATCGATGTACATATTTTAAACAAAGCAATAATGAATGATATACCCCTAAAGATATGGAGATCGTCTAATGAGTTGTTTTTATGTAGAAGTCATATAATACCTTCTCCCCGTGAACTATGAAAAATACAAATATTGAAAACCTTGTTAAAAAAAAATGCTATTAACAACGGTGTGATAAGCGGCATAGTAGACTTAAAAAAGTCATTCCTCTCCCATCTGGACCAAAAGCCTTTTCAGATTTGAGTCTGATTATACTATATGAACGTCCTTTTCAGATGACCGCTCCGGTGGCCTAGTGATTAGAGCGTCCGCCTCGGATGCGGGCCGTTGCCTTTTCGAATTCCGGCCGAGTTGTACCAAAGACTTATATGGTATCACGGTACCAATTGTTTTTCCATAAACCTCAATGCTAATGTTTTGCGAAATAAATATACTTTCTATCCTACCTCAGCATGCATGTCACACACTGTCACAGAGAACAATGTTAGATTGTCAATTTGACAAGGACAAAACTATGTACTCCATTGCATTTAAGAGAGATAACTCTGCTGGAACTAGACAGGGGTAAGAGTTATCTAGTCACACCAGACACATTTTCAGTCATGTGTACCACATTTTAAAAAAATCATAAAAAATACAAAATGTGATCTAGATAAGAATTAACATAATCTCACTTGTTGCCAAGGGCTCAACTTTTTTTAAGCCTAACAAAAAGGACAACTCTTACATAATGCACCAATCACAACTAGCTTTGTTGTTTATTTCTGAATACAATGTTCCTACACCTTAAGCTCCGCCCACCTGGTGTTGTACAATTGGCCATAGAACACAATTAATTTTACTATATATTCTCTACATTTGTTTCTCAGTACTGAACTTTCCACTGTGTGACAATCAATACAAATCATATGTTAATCTAAGATACCTTCAAAGATGACTTCACGGTGAAGTTCTTGTCAAGGGTTCACCT
>JAECUM010005491.1:0-33643 GCA_016617855.1 Megalonaias nervosa | reverse complement strand
AATTGTCATATTTTAGTGCAAGCTCGTCTTGCAAACTTTCGAGATAAATAAAATATTTGCTATCGTCTGATCTGATAAGGGAGAGTTTGATTCTGTCAAATTTACTAAAACAAATACCTGAAATTTCATCGTTAAATTCAAATGATAATTGCTGGTTATTAACCATTATTATTTTGATTTTGCTATCGACTAATGTTAAATTTTCGAACATTATTTCTGATGTTTAGACAAAATTACTTGCATAATGTCCAGGTGCTAGTGTATTAATTCCGTCTCTGCAATACCTTTTATCATCAAAATTACTTAATCCACGTTTTATAATTGTATCCGTTTCAAGTTTATGATGATTTGTTCTGATAACATTTGTTTTGATAAAAGTGATATTATTGCTTAGCGCTGCTTTAAAATCGTCAAAATTCATCATCTTTTTCACATATCCTCGAGGAATACCTTTTGCTTTTTTTGTAAGTTTATTGTCATCTAATATGACAGCATATATTTTACTCTTTAGTCCGACAAATTCCCTAACTGGCATAAACATAAATTTATCTTTCATTTTTCCAATAACTTTCTTATTCGAATTATCTTGAAATCCACTACATGCTAGATAATCGGATAAATCGAACAAATTTTTATTATTGTAGATATCCTGATAGACATCTTCACATTTTATATTATAAACTGGCGAGTCTGTATCAGTAAATAGCAACTCTGAATCTGGCCACTGCTTTTTGGTAAAATTATAGTGAAAATCTCTACATCAGCCACTTTGATATATCAAGTACAGCTGCACCAACATAAATCGGTTTATTTAACTTTAAATTTGTCTTTCGTCGTTGTGTTACAACAAGATTTTCATTAAATATTTTCATACTAACAAAACCATCATCGTTAACTAATTTATTTCTTGCGATTTATGTCATTAACAATTTCTATCGAAACTCTTTTTCGAATATTTTCCATTGTCTTACCGAACACCGAGTTGATCATTAACTTGAAAAAGTTTTTCTCAAATTCTATTTTAGCCACAGCACGACGTTTCGTATTTAAATCAATATAATTTACCATCCACCTCGACTGATTAAACTTTAGCACGCGATGGACTTTTCTCAGAATTAGTCCAGCATCTACTGCTTGTTTAAAATTTTTGTAATGCATAACGTAATTTCTTTTATTTAACAAATTTGGAACTAACTTATTAACAATCGAATTTTTTGCTGTTGTCGTTGCTCGTTGTTCAGGCGATAATAAACTATAATCAATCATCATTGACTCTGCACAAAACGGGTAGTCGTTATGTAGATCATGTAACGAACTAGGACAATCTAGATCAACTTCAACAAAGTATGAAATATCGGAAAAATCATTATTAATATTTCTAGGTAAATCTTTTTCAGTTTCTCTAAGAAATTGATCTGGAGTTATGCAGTGAAATTTACCACAAGGCATTGGCTCTGACATCGCATATCCATACAAATTCACACAGTCTAGATAAATAATATGATTAGATTGGAGATTTTTATCATAATTTTTCAGATATTTGTTATTAGCTACTGCATATTGTTTTGTTATAACGCTAATTCCGCCTCTGATACCTTTTTCAATAAAGTTAAACATATCGACATCTGTTAAGAGATCCAGTTCTATCTTACTTGTTTTTAGGAGAGTGTCCCAAGACAATCTTAGAGCAGAATAATACCAACAGGGGTCTAGTCCATAATTGCTGTAGCTTACTCGACGAAAACTCTCAAAAACATCTGCTAGTAATAATACATCTGTTTTTAAATATAGATTGTGAAAATCACCAAATGTTTTACAACTAAATTTATTCCAAATATCTTGTGCATATTTGTATTCATCATCTGTGATATTTTCATTTTTGAGTTGCGAGCAAAATTTATCTTTATCAGGAAGAGAAGTTTTATTAAATCTGCTCCAATCATCGAGATACTCGTACAGAAATATACCTTTTTTTGTTAGATCGATATAGTTTTCACCAAAGCAACTTTTTAGGTTAGCGAAATTGCTACCGGAGCTTGTAGCGCTGTTTACAAGCTCATCTAGTGATGCTGCCATAAATTGCAGACTGTCAATGAAACGTAATTTACCGAGCGTCACTGACATATACTTTTAAAAATTATTTGGAATACATTTTATTGTATTATTTAATCTTAGTTTAGCTTTAATACTTTTATCATCAAAAGCTTCTACAATGATATGACTGTCATAGCCACGAAAGTTATGTAAAACTACAGGAATAAAATCTGGAGCATGAAATTTTAAATTACAACTGTTATGAGCTGCTCCACGAAATTGGCCGATCAAATGACAATGATCTCGCACCTTATCAAGGACTCAGTTGGAGTCTACCAACAACTTTTCACAAATATGACAATTAACTGCTTCATCGAAATCGAGTTGTTGTTTAGACGTTATTTTCATCGGAGCTATTTTAAATAATCTATTAAAAATTTTATTAACTTCGTCTATTAAATTTTTTAATAACCATACAGCTGGATTTTCACCTCTATATAACTTTATCGGAGTTGAAACTTTATCGTTAGCGCAACAAACTACTTTATAAGCTACTCCACAAGGAATATGCTGTTGTATTTTTCTAGTGCTTGATTTATTTGGATTATTTTCTGCTCCAACCACAGGAACGAGTAAACACTCGAAATCAGTGTAAATAACAAAAGGAATATTTAGTTTATGATCATAATTTTTAAATTTTAATATTTTTTTTCTTTTTCGCCAGGCATAGTTATTCTTTGAACGTTGACACAGTATTTGAGATGCTCCTGCAGTATTCCATCGCCAGATAAACCCTGCAGACATCTAAGACAGAAATATTTTTTATTTTTATTTTTACTATACTGTCTGCCAACTAGGCCGTTAAAGTTTATTATCCAACAATAATGTCCCTGATAAAATAATAAATTTATTGTATTTTGTGTACCATTTTCTGAGATATATCTCGGGTAAACATTTTCTTTCTCATCTAGTCCGAAAACATTTACTGAGATACTGTTGTTTTTCAAACTTTGGTTTATGATTTTCTGCTACTGGAAAAGTTATTCCTAAAAAATTTAGTTCGTCTTTGTATGGCAAATACTTTTCAATTCTGTCGGGGTGATCACGCTGAGGATATTTTGCAGAAAGAATAGACCATTGAAAACATTTATTATCATTGTTTTTGACATTTATACTTTGTTTTTAATTTTTTGAGGGAGATCGACGTACAAACTACCGCGAAGCACGTTATATTTTGCTGTGTGAAATAAAACTTCTTTTATCACTTCAAATTTCCAACCCGATCCTGATGCAGTAAATTCTTCAAATTTTTTGTTTATTTCTTGATGTATTTCATCGGCGACCATGGCAATGTTTGTTCCAGTTAATATTTTTCTCGATTTAGCCGTTAGATATGGTTCCGAAATTTCGCTGTCAAAACTTTTTGTTTCAAAAATTACATCAAGTACATCCTCAGCTGCATGTAACTTTGATAAAATCGTATGATATTGGACTATAACTTTGATACTTTTATGAGCCGCAAGTTCTTGAGCTATAACAGGTTGTAAACGATGAAATAAATTTGTGGAGCTAAAATTTGCTAAAATATTTTGATCATCAAGTTTGTAACTATTATCGTAACCGGAAAATGCTGTAGCAATTTTTTCAGATTTGATAATATTCTTTTTAGCAATATCTCGCAATTTTAACATTATAGATATAGTAATATTTTATATTTAATTGAATTTTTTAATTAGAGATATGAAATCCTTATAGTATAATGACAGAAATTTTGAGATATCTGAGATTGACGGCGGAAGAGCAAGAATTTTATCATGTACACCATAAATATAATTTATATGCAGCAAATATGTTAGGTTCTGTTATTAATATAGAATCTAAAAATCTATTGGCATATCAACACCAGCAGGTGTATTAATTTCAGTAAAAGGCGATAATACAGAAAGAATTGAAATGTTTAGAAAAGATTTTATTTATACTTTGTTTTGCGACGATATTCCAGTAGGACAGCGAGTTTATCGAGTAAATACCGCAGTTGCTGATGATAATATTGAAAATTTAGCATTACAAAATGAATTTCAACTGCACCCAGTATTTGATCTATACGAGGCAAATAATCGAGGAATTATTCGACATAAAAAAACAAAAAAAGTTGTTGGAAGTTTACAAAATAACGGATATCTTAATGTTAATGTACGTGGAACTAAAACTGATTTTATTAAATATAAATCACACAGGTTTGTGTTTGAAACTTTTAATGATGTTATTCCAGTTGGTCTAGTTGTTGATCATAAAAATGGCATTAAAACAGATAATCGTTTGGAAAATTTAGATTTAGTTACACAAAAAGAAAACACAAGGCGTGGAACGGTTCTAATTTTAAAGATCCAAAATCAGTTATATCAGTAAATTTAGAAACTGGAGAAAAAATAAAATTTAGGTCAATAACAGCTGCTGCAAAATATCTTAAAATTCATCCAAATGCAATAAAAAATGTAGCTGATAATGTAACTAAATCAGCAACATCAATGTTGACATTTGATAGATTTAATTTTAAATACGATAACTAATGATATTTTCTAGATCATTTCGAGTAAGACAATTATGATTAAATTCCATAATATCATCTCGATTAAATCGTAATGTCATCATTTTATTTGTATCAAATTTTCTTTTTTCTGCTATTGTTAATAAAAATCTGTCAGATTCGCCTAATGTTATTATAACATCAACAAAATAAAAACTGTTTCCCAACAAACAATTTCGAATTGCCTCAGCTAATTCTTTGTGATTTAGTATATTAACTCTTTGATGATATTTTATTTCTCCAAACATTCTTATTATTTATTAATTAGATAAAAGATTATTATAATAATGAACTTAATTGAGAGACTGGCTGAACTATATTCGGAAGATTTTGTTTCAAATTTTACATTAAAAAATATTTCTAATGATAGATTTGCTAGCTATACTGAAAATGATATTTTGCATAACTATGACGACGAAGATGAAGATGATGTTGTTGTTAGTAAAAAAAAAATTAAGCAGACCAACAACTGGGCGATATGATGTTAAGTACCATATTGCTAAAAATATAATAAAATTTAATTTTACTATCACAGAGCATCAAATATTTTGGCAACTTATAAAACCCTTTTGAAACGTAAAAATAACTGGACAACAAAGAAATATAAAATACGATTTTATTTTTGTTAAAATATTTAATTTAATGCCAGTCGATGATGCAAGAAAATTACATTTAATTTCTTTATGTAAACCAGTAAAATGTAAATCCGTACTAATAAAATACGAAGAAATTTATAATAATATTATTCGATCGACTTAGTTGGTACCCAGCTATTAAATTTATCGCCATATCCACGCCAATTCACTAAACTTTTGTTGCCGCGCTTTTTAATAACTTTTTCAATAACAAATATATCTTGTTCTCTTTTCTGAAGTTCTTGCTCGTAAAAACTGCCAGTTATACGTTCACCTAATAAATCTTTCAACGAGTATGTAACTGGTATTGTTAAAAGTACTTTATCAACAACAAATACTTCTTCGCTCCAGTTATGAGTATATCCTTTTTCAAATGTTTTTTTGGTCAAAGAAATTCTAACTTTATCACCAACTTTAAATTTATGCCTGCGGTACATATTTTCGTTTGCTAATATTGGATTTGCAATCGCTTCGTTTGGCGACATTTTTAGTGATCTGTGTTTCGTGTTATTATACTCGTCAACAATTTTTTGTAAGTTGTCAATATATTTGCTCGTATTTTTAGCTGTCAAATACTTGTGGATTTTTTCGTTGAGCGTGCGATTAAATCTTTCAACGATGACGCTTTTTCCCTCATTTCCTGTAACATATTTTTTAATGTTATTTTGCTCTAAAAACTGTTCATATTTTGTATTAAAAAATTCTGCTCCATGATCAGTCCAGATTCTATTTGGTTTTCTTTCTGTACTTGTTATTATTTGTTTTAATGCATCAGTCATCGATGTCCCTGTTTTATCCGAAACGGGTATACTAAACGCGTATTTACTAAAAACATCTACAACATTAAAAAGATATCTCTTGTTATCATTAAACTGAGCTAGATTTGAGACATCAACTAAATCTATCGCCCAGATATCATCAACGGCATTTGCGACAACTTTACATTGCAGGAACTTTTTTTTTAGGTTTGTGTAGCTCCGAGGCAAGATCATCATATAATTCTTTTTTACCGAGACCTAATTTATATTTTGCTCCAATAAAACCCTGAACCAGCCTTCGGTCAACACGTTCTCGCATATTTACAGGTTTCATAACACGAAGTTCGTCTAACATTACTTTATCGCAGTTGCGTTTATTTTGTTCGTTGTCTGGACGTTCAATATCTCTGTAGCAGATATCATGACGCATTGCTATTGCATCAACTTGATTGTAAGGCTCTTGTCCTGGCAGAGGATTATCGTTTTCGTCAAGTTGTTTATCAAGAGGATTATAAGGTCCAGTATATTTATGGCCTGGCAATGTCCAACCGCCTTTTGGTCTCGGCAATTTGCCAATTAATTTATGTATATCTATACCTGTTCCAATTATTTCTCTGTTGTTGCATTTCTGACAATATGTAACAATTTTATTTTGCTCAAGACATAAATCTCTATCACAATCGCACTCGCATGTCATTATTTATTAATCATCTACTAAAATAATCTCCCTGACGTTGTCAGGGCAACCCGCTCCGGACAACTTTGTTGTTGGCAAAAACATACTTTTTCTTTTTCCACAGATTGCACAAATACTTTTCAGCATTATTCTATTATTTTGTTTTTTCTGTTTTTTCATCTTTATTTTCTGTTTTAGTTTTACACTTAAGACAATATGTTGACATTGTATATCAGTGAATTTAGATAAAATTTAAACATTGCAAAAGTTCAATGCAATCTCATCATTAGCGTAAGAAGGTTGTTCGTCAAATTGTAAAATAAACTTTAAACAATCTGGATTTTTGGTCATCTGTTTAATGAACATCACGCAATAGTATCCACAAGCAGAAGTTCCAACTGGTTGAATTTGATTAGACGAATAATTTATTATTTTTTTTTTACTCATATATTTTTTTACTGCATCACCTGGTGGAATTCCGAACGAGTCAAAATAATTGTTGTCACAAACAGCTACCCAATGTGTACCAGATCCGTCATTGAAATCTTGTATATTTATAACACACGAACCTAGCGTCTCTGGAATCGTCATAAGTTCATCTTTAGAATAAACTCCACTAAAATTTTTTACTTTTTTTAATTTGTCAAGTATATCAAAATTACATAAGGCGGCCGACTTCATCTCTTTGTTCCTGGAAACATTAGTCCTCGTCCTATTCCTAACAGATTTGGCAATAGACTTCCCGCTAATCCTGCTAGTAATGGAGCTATTGGAATAATTCCACCTTTTCGCCTCGGTCGTGTCTTTTTTTTCGTCGTTGTCTTTCTTTTTGCTGTTTTTCGTCTGGGCATTATATTTATCTTTAGACAAAAATTTTCTTTATTCCATGACCTTCAAATGCCTTTTTCGTTGCGCCAGATACTGCTCCAGACGCTGCTGCTAATCCTAATGTACCTAACACCGGCAAAATTTTAGGCATTAATGTTCTGGCCATTACAGATGGTGCCGGACCGAAGAAACCACCTTGTTTTAACACTGCTGTTATTTGTGCAGCACTTAAATTTAAAACAAAAGTTTTTTTTTTGCGATCGTATTTATTTACTTGTTTATTGGTTAACATTAATTTTGTTAAAGTACCTAAAACACTTGCGTTAGGGTTGATCTTTAATGAAACCTGCCTCTTCTTTGCAACAGCAGCTGCTAATTTTTTTAACTTAATCATCAGTCAAATATATTTCTTTTACAATATATTTTGCCATCTTATATTAAAGTTACAGATTAAACTTAAAGTAAAGTGCAAAGCACTTTAAACTTGTACTGACATTTTACCTTTGATAAAGTCAATCGTAATAGTTCTGTCGCTGATCACTAACGCGTACACGTACAACTGCGCTGCTGGAACTGCTCCTAATGTCCATGTAATTTCAATATCAGCAGTTGAAATTACATCTCTTTCATTTTGTTTACTAACATCAAAATAAAATATCGGATAAAGCATACGAAATTCCTCTACTGATATCTGAGATCCATCTCCAACATAATATTTTTGCAATGCGTCGAGCAGGTACATGTAAGGTCGAGTAATATTTTTATTAGCGTCATCTGCAAAATTACATTCTATCGCTCGCTCCGAATATGCTTTGAATTTATTCTAGCATATATTCGTCTAACATCAGCATTATCAAATATCGCATTATTTTGTTGTTGGTTACCACGTCGTGCTTGCTGTTGAAATACAACAAATAATTGCCGTGGCTTTTGTTCAGTTGACGTTGTTGTGACTCGCCATGTGTAGTCTGTGGTATTTGGAACTGCTGTTTGATATATTTTATGTTGCTGAAAATGAATCTTCTTTGTGCGGTTTTTAAGAACATCATCCAATTCGAGCGATTTTGAAACTGTTAGCGTTATTCGTGGCATCCACAGCACAAGTTTGTTTATGACAAATTGTAAATCAGCTCCACCAAATCGAAATAAACAATCATTTTGTTCTAATCGATCTAAAATAAGTGTATGTTTAACTCCACGAAATACTTTATTATAACCACGGCAAAATCCAAATACTGTACTTAACGGTAACATCATTGTAATTTGACGTGATACTGCTGCAAGTGCCTTTCTCTTAGTATAACCCTCATTATCACGTTTATTTCTTATAGTAACTAAATTATTAACATGATTTAACATTGCAGTTCCATCAGCATCTCCTGCTGGTGGTCTGGTACCAAGATTATTACAAGCTGCAATAAGTAATGGTCTTACAGCGTCTGCATTAGCGTTTGCAGCTGGTGGTATTATATTTTAAAAAAATTAGCATTAGCAATAAGAAAAGCTCTTACAATATCAGAATTTGCACCAGCATTAGCCCCGGGAACTAAAATAGTTACTCCTGGAAAAATTTCAGATGATGCAAAAACACCTGACAAACCAGTTCCAGTATCTTTAAACCACATCATATTAGTTGCAGTTGATTTGGAGTAACCATCATAAAACGAAATAATATTTAAGATTGTACTTGCAACTTGTAAGTGACTTGAAATATCTTCGACAGTTTGATTAGCTAGTTGATATCGAGCACTGTTAAATAAACACCAACCGTCATTTATAAGACCTACTTGTGCATCAGCTGCAATTGCGACAGGTGGAACAGCTACTGTCATAATCTGACCACGAACTTCTAACATTGCTATATGAGGAAGTAGAAATACGTCATCGTCTCTAGTATTAAATGTTCTAACGCCAGCCTTATTAGGTTCGTTAGAATTTTCATCGAGATATTCAATATATTCAAATTCTGTTACCGTGTCGTCTTCGTCATAAATTTCTGCTAAATCGAGATAATTTTTAACAGACATTTTTTTATTTATTAGGTTATACAAAATTATTGTGGTGTTGTTGCTTTAGATATTAATTTTTTTATAATTTGTTCTCCTTTCGGTGATAAAAGTTTTTTTGTTGTTGTTATCATTGCGCGTTGAGTTTCTTTTGTTGGTGCGACTTCTGAAATAGCTTGTTTGATTGTCGGTACACCGCTTTTTATTTTATCAGCTATTTTTTGTCCAACAGCAGTTCCAGCAGCAGATGCAGCTCCGGTTGCAAAAGCTTTTGATGCGTCAAGTGCAATTGGTGCAACTTTATGAGCTATTCCTGGAACATTTTCTATAATTTTAGCAAATATATTTCCCAAACATCCTCCGACTATTTTTCTTCTATAAACTTTTTTCTGTTTCATTATATCTGAGGTTGTATAATTTTATTACCAAATCTTTTAGATTTTCTTATAAAATATGTTTACTATTGTTCGCGTAAGTGTAAATAATAAGTAACAATTTCATTATTAAAATCCAGTTGTCATCCAGACTGATCTGTCAATTGCATATTTACTTCTGTTTTTTGATTTTCAACATTTAGCGGATAATAAATAATATGACGTGGATTAATTTGCATAAGAGAACCTGGTGGAACGTCTGGTGAAAAACTATATATCGTTTGTCCTTTACTACCTTTAGATGAGTAAGATCCAGATGTAATAGTGCAATTTATTAATATTGTGTTTACATCAGTTATATTTACTGGATTTTCACCATCAAACGTTTCAGAATTATCATTAGTTATAGGAACATAAATGTGATTTAGAAATCCTATCAGTGGTGCAATACTTGTTGGTGATTTAAAATCGATAATCATATCTTTTTTTTTAATGTCATTCTGGCGCTTAACGTATTATAATTTGGTGTAAGCTCAAACTTATCAGCTTCATCTCTATTTTTTGTTATTAGTTCCTTCATTATTTTATTTAAATCAGTTACGTTGTAGGCTCCTTGTGGAATTTTGACTGTTTTCCACAGAGGTTGTCGTGGAATATAAAATGTAAATTCATCGTTTACTCCAGTTTTTACATTAGCCATAGAATTCCAACAAGTACAGGAAATTAGTCCAATTTCATATTGTTTTTCACGATCTAAATCTATTGGCGGAATATACTTTACTGAAAAATTTGCGCTATCTTTATCAAATTGGCTAGAGTCTAGTAATAATGTTGCTGACATTTTTTTTATATAAAATTGTTATATTAAATCATTACATAAATTTATAAAATTAAATCGCGATGTGAAGTTTCGTATTCGTCAGATGTTAATAAATTTTCCGATCTCAAATTTTCAAGTATGTCAATAATTTCATTATCAATTTTAGCACCAACATTTCCAGCTTCTTTTGATGATATCAATAACATTAATCTGCCAATCATTTCAGTAACTGATGCAAATATTCTAACTCCAGTTCCTGTTTTAGTTCTTTCTTTTTCCAAAGTTTTTTTAAGCGATCATTATCATAATGTTCAAATAATGTTTTAAAATTGTATCCTTTTTCAACATATTTTTTATCCCTAAATTTTTTTGCAGTAGTATTAAAAACAGTAGCAATAGTATTATTTCTAGCTTTTTTAAAAAGTTCTTCAACATCTTCCATTACAGCTGTACTAATTTCTCTGTAAGTTCCTTTACCTTCTGCTATGATATCATCTAATTTTTTAATGAGATCTTCGTATTCATCTTTTTTCCAATTATACCTATTATCAACGTCAGAAATGTTATATTTTTTCATAAAATTAAAATATTCTTTTGATGTTATTTCTTCTTTTGCCTTGTCTTTATATTCATCACGATATCTTTTATATTCATATTCTGATATTTGTAAATCTTTTTCAGTCATTATAGGAGCTTGTAGTGTATATGCTGATTCTTCTGGTCTTTCATCCAATAATTTTGCTTCAGTAATTAAGTTACTAAGGTGACTACCACTATAGTATTGTTTATTTCTTATATTATTAATAGCCTTAATGTAAAGATCAGCAACAATTCCATGTCGATATAATTTAATGCTCTTATAGTAATTTCTATTTTCTAAAACTACTTTGCTGAAATGCTCATCACCCTCTTTTTTTATTTCTTTTAATTTTGCAATTTTTTCGTCGGCTTTAAAATCATCTTTTTCAACATTATGTATTCTCACACCACTAAATTCACTATATTTTTTTTATTAAAATCTTTATATTCATCATCTCTTATTTCGCTATTTATATTTTCTAAATTATAGTCAAATTTTCTTTTTTCTTCTGTAATTTCCCTCTCTCTTCTAAGTTCTTCTTCTTCTAACTTTCTTTCAATTGGTCTAACTACTGATGCTTCTGCTAATCTTTGTTGAAGTTCCAGTGGATTATTTATCAGCCGATCTATTTAAGCTTGTCTAGCAACAGGATTAGCTATATTTGCTGCAAGTGCCTCTGCTAATCTTCTTTTTTCTTCTTCAGATCTTTCAATAATTTTCCAGCAGCCGCTTCTTGTTGTTCTTTGATTAATCCTAGTAAACCTTTTTCTTGTATTTTTTTTAACTTCTTCTTCTGATAATGGTTTAGTTTCAGGTTATTTTCCAAGTAAAAGCTTCAGTAACTGGTTTGAGAGCGGCGGCTGTTGTTTCTGCTGCAGCCACTTGACCACGTCGTGCTTGTTGGATCATCTGCCTAAGTTCAGCTTTAGATTTAACAAGTTTTTTTTAATAGATTTTCTATATGTTTTCTGTACTTTGCATGTCTTTCCATTTTATTATATATAAATTTTATAAAATTAAAACTATCAAAAACAAAAACTTACTGTATATATTTTTCAATACAGCAGCGAAACATTTTACTCGTATCATTTGTTAATTTATCAAACAAAAAAAAGTCATATTTATTTGCCGTTGCTTGATGATATAATTCAATAAATTTATCTTTTGTTACATCACCACATTGTTCGTTCACGATATTTCTAACATCGACATTGTCAAGTCCTGGAAATAATATAAAACAACCAGTATTTCGCAGAATAAATCTGTCAACATTATAAAAACCTTTGGCGAGATAAACAGAATTACATTTTTTATTACGTGATAATGAAAAATATGATCTTATTTTATTCATTTCCTCGTTGTTTAGCGGAATATCATCAAAAACAACTATCTTGTGTTCGGACGAGTCAAGTTGATTAACTGGAACAAGTTCTTCTGGTTGTTTGATCATAAAAAAATCTTCACCAGCCTCAAGATCATCACGAAGTTTGTCATTATAATTGTTAAGTAGCTCGTACTTATCCTGTTGTGGATTAATTGTGTAAATATAAACGCGATCGTAATTAAAATTATCTCCGAGAAGTAAATTCATAAGTAAGTTTGTTTTTCCCGATCCAGTTCTTCCAGCAATAAGATAATGACAATCTGGAAGTTCGTTTTCTTGTTTATGTTTCACCAACCGCTCTGTATCAAAGTTTAATATCGACGATTTTGCCATTATTGTTATACAATTTTATGTTATATAAAACAATTGTCAGACGATAAATAAATAATGAGCTATTATACAAAATTTGGAACATTAGTAGGAGATTCATTAGCTGTAAGTACAACAATAACAGACGGTAAGGTTGATTTATCAGGTTACCTGAAACAATCCGGCGACACATTGACAGGAAACCTGTTTATGTCAAATCAACGAGTACTAGGCTTAGAAACAGATTATCCGCCAATAAATGTCGTTAATACACAAGCTGTTAGTTATACACAACTTAAATTAGTCGACAATAATAAACTGTCATTGACAGAAGGAATTTTAAGCGGCAACTTAGATATGTCAGAAGAAAAATAAATAATTTTGGAGACCAGGTATCCACCAGCAAACTTAAATTATACACAAGCGGTAAGTTATGCACAGTTGAGGTATGTGGATGATAACAAACTTGATAAAATCGGTGGAACAGTTATAGGTAATATCAACATGTCAGGAAAAAAATATAAATTTAGAGACTGCATATCCGCCAGAATACTTAAATCAAACACAAGCTGTAAGTTATGCACAACTAAAATCTGTTGACGATAATAAACTTAACAAAGCCGGCGATACAATGACAGGTAACCTGTCTATGTCAATTCAAAAATAACTGGATTACCGACAACCTCACCCCCAGCTAATGATGCTGATGCTATCAGTTATGCTCAGTTAAAAAAAGAACTTACCCCATATTTTAAAAAATCTGGTGGACCAATGTCAGGTAACATAAATATGAGAGCCAACAAGATAATGACGACTTACGTTCCAGTTAACCCTAACGATCTGACAAATAAAGCGTACGTTGACAGTCTGTCTAGTGGTACAAAACGAACTAAAAACAATGTTGGGTATATTCCAACACTTTATAAGGCAACTGATAATCGAGTTGGGTTTGAGGTAAACGCATCAGCATATTATCCTGAAAATTATCCTTATTACGTTTTCTCTGATAGACAAGAATGGACGACAAACGGAGAAGTTGAAAATTTTTGGATCAAAATTAAATGTCCTACTGCAGTTGCTATTTGGCAATTTCATTTGCGAGGCCGATTAAACTCTAATGTTGGTCGAATTTATAATTGGCGATTGGAAGGATCAAGTGATGATATCGACTGGACAACATTGTATAGCACAACAGACACTTACATTTCAACAACACAATATTTTACAATCCCGACAGAAAACACTGTTAACAAGTACTTATATTTTCGAGTTAATGTTTTAGCTGCTGAACATCCATTTCCAGGACTGACAGCATTTCAAATATACACACTCGACGAACAAATTTAATCTAATGCTATAAAATAATGGCAGAACCATCAATTATAACCATTGCAAGAGAATTTTAAGATAATATTTTTAACCCTAAAATAGATGTTGGAGCTGTTAATGTAGCAGCAGAAACAATCCAAAATACGAAATATACTGGCATCAGTTTATTAAACAGACTAGTATCTCCAGATTATGTTTATAATTTTGTTCGTGTTATGTATATGCGAGGACCACAACTGAAAAAAAGCAAAAGAAAACTTTGACATTATAAGCAGATACTGTCATCCTGATGATTGTCTAGAAGAACAAAAACAAGTTGAAATTATATTTTAAAAAAATATTACCCGAGCTTGATTGGTATAACAGATTTAATAATAAAATCAGATTTAATGAAAGCACGAGTTTATAGTGGAAGAACATTGGAAGAAAGACGAATAAACGAAAATCATACTCGTCTTGACAAACTAGCAAAAACTAAGAAAATAAGAATAAAAAGAAACAAAAATGTATATGATAGTTTTTCAAAACGACATATTTTTAAACATCTCGGTATGTACTACAATGACAAAGAAACCTTGGTTAAAATCGTTACTATGACGTCAGACGCAGAGTTAATTATTAAAGTACGCAAACGCAATTTTGCCAATGATGGGTAAAAAAGACCCAGAATTTGATCCGATTATTGTTAGCAAGTCTCTAAAGATAATCAAAAGTTTAGACGATGAAATTAGTAATTTTAGTAATGATGAGCGAGAAAAGTTTTTTGAAGTAGTCGCTCAAACAAAGTTGGAAGTAAAGTCTGATTCTTATTATGATATAAGTGAAGAAGATGATATTCCATTCCCATCATTACAGTACTCTAGACAATCGTCACTACGAAATTATTACAACAAAATTAAAACAATACTCAGAAAACCATATGAAAAATTAATGTTAGAAGTAGCTTCTGCTGTTGGTCTTCTTACAATTGAACTAGATAAGCTTAAAAAATTAATGCTAGCAAATTTCGTAGTCGCATATGCAATTATCAGACAACATCTTGTTCTCAAAAATTTCACGTTAGATCAGTTGAGCTTAGTTTTAGGGTATATTGATGAAACAGAAATCGATTACAGTAATTCTGTGAATAAAACAGATTTGTATGAGAGTGAAGTAGGAAATAGTTTTGATTCATACGCCTGGTTAAAGAAACAATATGTACTAACAGATGAACGATATAAGGATACTTCGTCAGATGTTTATGACATATACAGAATTTTTATAGCTGATCCTAATAATAATAAATTTCGTGAGTTTCTTGATTCAATTGCTGGTGTCAGAACTTTTGTTTTTGTGTAAAAAATTGTATAATGAAAAAACATATCATCGATTTCAATCACATTTCAGAGGAAATTCCAAAACAAGATGTTGACGCATTAGTAAAATATTATAAATTTTATCATAAAAACCTCTGATGTGTAAAAGAATGTTATAAATACTACCATAGAATACTTCGAGTAATATCATATTTGCCATTGTTAATGACTAGCTCTGGTATAATTTCAAGTGGAGCATCATTAAATCTGTTTTTGCTAATAATATCTGGTGTCGGTGTCTCTCTTTCAACACTTGTAAAAAAAATTGAACCTAAACTTGAAACAAAAAAAAAATTCTTGTAAAACAGCAAGTATAACTTGCAAAAAATTACTTGATCAAATACGATCTTATTTGCGAGGTGGAAAATATGATATGGACGATTTAATACGTGAGT
Source organism: Megalonaias nervosa (assembly GCA_016617855.1). Lineage (NCBI taxonomy): Eukaryota > Metazoa > Mollusca > Bivalvia > Unionida > Unionidae > Megalonaias > Megalonaias nervosa. The sequence continues at coordinate 17,573 of JAECUM010005491.1, read as the reverse complement.
TTCGTATTATTGACAGTATGTTAACAGATATTCTGCCAATGAGAGTCAGCAGATGTGAAAAAGATTATCATAAAATATGGGTTACAACAGTAGTAGATGTTTAATTTTGTATAGCTTTAGTAACATCATTATCAAAAAGTGCGTCAACCATATTGTCAATAAATATCATTAGATCATCTGCCCAACCTCTTATTCGTTCGTCATTTTCAGTCGCGAATAACCACACTGATCCATATTTTGGTGATATATGATGACCAACATTTTTGATACAATTGCTTATTATTTTAGTTGTTATGCCAGTATAGCTTAAGGCTGCTGTAATCGAATTAAATCGTTTACAAAATTTGTTTGTCAGATCAAATCCAACATGTCGGATTGAATGACAAAATGACATTATATAATATTTCATTTGTTTAATATGAAAAACTCTGTTGGTCTAGAATCCCCTTTGGGTTTCAAAATTTCATATGAAAAAATCTATTGGTCTAGAATCCCCTTTGGGTTTCAAAATTTCATCATTTTCTGAGATAAAAATTTGGAGGAGGGTGGTTTTTTGAGGGAGAGGGGGTCTCTGAAGTGGTGAAAAAATGTCAGAATATATTTATTTTTGAGCGGGGTGAGGGTTTCTGGCCTAAAAACCTCTTTGGGATAAAAACCTCAATTATCCTTACTACTACGTGGAATCCGAGGCGGAATAAGCGTCATAACAAAACAATAATAAATAATAAATATCTACTCGTATGATGATTATCCATTTTTTCCAGAATCAATGCTGATCGATTACAGTTTATTATCTGATGAACAGAGAAATTATTCGAAGGGTAAATCTATCTCAAACAATTCTGTTGTCAAAAATGAGTTCCTAATCTGCTTGACAAACGGAGATACGTTTTGTATCAGAAAAATCTGAAACAAGCACTTGATCATGGTCTGGTACTAAGAAAAGTTCATCGCGTGCTAAAATTCAACCATTCAACGTGGATGAAGGGTTAAATTGACTTTAATATTAGCAGAAGACCAGCTGCAAAAACAGAATTCGAAAAAAAAAAAACTTCTTCAAGCTTATGAACAACAACATTTTTGGCAAGACCATGGAAAATATAAGAAAGCGAGTCAATGTTGAAATAATCAATAACGTGGAACGTGGTAAAAAAATTTCAGCATCTGATGATTTTGTCAGTATGAACATATTTAATGAAAATCTAGTAGCCATTCAACGAAGAAAGACAAATCTAAAGTTGAGTAGTAAGCCAGTTTATGTTGGAATGGCAGTGATTGAGATATCAAAGTGGTTAATGTAACAATTTCATTACTATTTTATTAAGGTTAAGTGGCCCGATGCAGAGCTGTTATTTAAGGACACTGACTCGCTAATGTACAAGATAGAATCTGATGATATTTACAAAGACTTTTATGATAACCAAGAGCTGTTTGATCTATCACATTATCCAAAAACAGCGGATTTCACTGCGACAATAATAAAAAGTAACAGGAAAATTTAAGGATGAGACAAACTTTGATCCTATCATTGAGTTCATCGGATTGCGTAGTAAAATGCACTGTCTAAAACTAGCTAATAATAAAGAAACGAGCTAAGGGAATAAAAAAGTGTAGTCGGTAAGGTGATAGGATTATATAATTATAAGGCTTTATTGTTATGTTGAGATGATGGTAATAAGATCAAATTGTCATAAAATTGTCCTGATGTTATTATAATATTCGGACTATGCAATTTTGATGACAAAAGATACTGCTTTGATGGGATCAATACATCTGCGCTAGGATAAAAAATATCTGATAGTATTGATTTTATCAAGGTGTATATTTTAGATTGGTTATTACAGTAAATTTTGTGTGAATGTTAGGTATAATAAACGTTTATATGAATGTTAGGTATAGTAAAATTTTGTGTTAAATATAAATATAAATCGCTAGCGATTTCAAGTAAAAACCGCAGTAGTTGTGTATAAGGGGATGGTATCTCCCAATGCCTATTTTGTCTGACGAAGATGACGATTCAAGGACAGGTTCTCAAGTTAGGGGTAATCGATAATGAAAGCGACGCTGTTGCCTCAACAAAGTTTTTTAGTAATTTGTTTAGACTAACATGGGGGGCTATGTGTGTGTGTGGCGGGGTAAGACTCGTGCTGTCGTCCTAATACAAAATAGGGTTATGGTTGAGATACCCCCTTATACACAACTACGAACGTACACAATCTTTAGCAGTTATTTAAACAGGGAAACAACTTTTGCCGGACGAGATAATACCAGCTCATGAAAGTGCAATGAATGAATTACCAAATATATAAAATGTAAAAAAAAAGAAGTTATTGGCTCTTACTTTTACAATTTACCTCTAAAGTCCAGGGAGTGAAAATGACCAAAGGTAGCTAGCACTCCTTATAGAGGTGTACATCTGAAGTAATGCCAAGCCTTACTGTACTCTATAACCCATACTACACCCATCAATCATACACCAAAATAAAGGGAATTGAAAGTTCTTTGTGCAATACCTAAGATATACAAAGTGCTCTTTTTAATATCCAGTGTAACCAGTGAGGAAACCCGGGGGAAATCTTTTTCTTTAAAATTCTAACCCTAGACAACATACGAAACTGTAGAGTGCCACCTTTAACTTAATATTATATATCACAATGAAAAGTCAAGATGATTGAAACACATTATCTCAGATGTTTTACATACTGATCAGTTAGCTGGAAATTAAGGAACTGTGTCATATGCCCACAAATTCGTTTTAGTAAAGTGTAACTCCATTTGAGGGGCTCTTGTCCATGGATTTAATTTTGAGTGTTTTCAGGCCATATTCATGGCAAAGTTGTGAAATTTGTTTGGGGATTTATCTTTATTAGTAGTGCAATCATTCTATAAAAAACATAAACAAAACACCACTGATAATTTTCATATAATGTCATAGGGTTATGTTAATGTTTCTCCAGAAATTGCTATCCAATGACCCTATCACAAATATATAAAAGATTTTCATTCCAGTAAAATTAAATAGCTGTATAGGAAATGTTGGTTTAAGTAAAATTAAATAAGTCTAATTAGTCCATGTGCATTTCATGACACTTATAATTATTATAAGGAGTGTGAACATTTTTTTCTTACCTTCCGATTAAACTTACATCTCATCTCATTTTATCTTTTTCCTTAGGCACTCAATGCGGTTGATTACAGGTACTGGATAAAGACCCCGCCTACAATATGTATAATTACAGTTATAGTGCATGGGTAGGGTGTGATGGTGGTGCATCGTTTACATCAGCAGCCTCAAATACATGTAACTATATTTTGTTTATACAGTACTTTTTGATTGAAGTTGATACTACTGTTGCCATTCTCCCATCCACTAAGGTTATCAAATAAGCAGAATTTGACTTCATTAAGATTTCACTTGTTCACAATGTGCAGCAATTTAAAATAAAACACGCATGACAGGGCTACTGTATGTGTAGGTGTTATTTCAATTCAAACCTTTCTGTAGTGATGAAATTCTAATTTTCAGTATAAAAAAAATCCATGATAATAATGAAACAATATCCTAGTATCAAGGTGATCTATAGTATAATTTTATTGCAGTAAATTAAAGGAACTTCATGTCAATGTCTTTAATTGTGGTAGTATATTCCGTAGCTAGTAAATAAATAACCAAATTATATTCGGGGCCGACCAGAAAGTTTAAAAAGTTCCATAAGTTTCGAGCAAAAACTTCATTTGTTGATGGGTTGTAAAAACAAAACAAAGTAATTTATACTTAAATATAATTGTTTCATTTGTTGAAAATGTTAGTCGATCTCCTTTAATTATTTTATACACACTATTTAGTTTACTAAGCAGTCATCGTGTATATAATGAAACACCAACAAGGTCCATATTTGAGGATAGCAGTTATTGGGTATTACATGAAAAAGGTCTATATTTAAGGCCAGTAATTATTGTATATGTAATGACATATCAACAAGGCCTATATTTGAGGACAGTAATTATTTTAACATATTTGACTGAAGTAGAAAATAACAGACCTGAGTTTAACATTGCTTATTTTAGTTCGGCACAATACTAGTGTTTAATCGAGGTTGCACTATATAACCTATATTATATTCCAGATAAATCATGTTTCCATTAATCCTTATTGTAATATACAAGAAATTAATGTACCTATCAGTAATGTTAAATAACGTTCATGCAATGATGGCAGACACCTAATTCCTCAGGAATTTAATCTAAAAATGAAAATCACTGTATTTTGTTATGTCAAGTCTTTGTTAGGTAGGCTTTTGCTTCATGTAATGATGACAGACGTATTTTTTTAAAAAAAACATTTCATTATTTGTTTTGATAAACAATAAAGGATGCTTTAATTCAACTTGTATGTAAAACACGAGAATCCTACAAAAAATTCGTTTTGGTAGTTTTGACAATCTCAAAGGTTTCTCAGGATATAATTACCTCAGTAATATGACGATTGTTCATATGTGCTGAAAAGTGGTGGTGGCGATATATGATGCTTTTCATTTTTTATGTACTTGTTGTGTCAAGAAATGACCATCAGTTTAAACTTTTAAGAGAAGATGTCTAAGCAGATCATAAAAAATTGTTTGCTCTATATTACTTTGTGACTCGCATGTATTTTGAACCTCAAAAGCCATGAAGCTTAGCAGCAGGGAGGGTGAACAGACCATTTTTGGTTTCGCACATACTTTCGTCCCAACTATGAGAAAAAACCTGCTATTCTTTATACTTTTTCTCGTCAACTACACACAAACAACGAGAACAACTTCGAGGTAGGACCCTCCTTGCTGCTACAAATGTCTCTTGTGAATTTGCAATTTAACAAATGAACATATTATAATGAACAACTGCAAGAGGTTGTTAAAGACATCTGCAGTCTGCAATAAACGATGTCGTGGAGAATACTGCGCGCCTCATAATCGACTTGTGAAGAAATCTCCCGGTTTGCAAATCTGTATTGGATGTGGATTAGCATCACGGTCTGTTATTTGTGCAGCGTATGGTGGTAACAAGTACAGCGCGTTAATATATTATTATCGAAATCGGACTCCACAACGGGGTTTCATTATGGATAATCCTCTTACTGCACGTGAGTATTTACATAATTACGCTAAAGTAACTCCTGTCGTGGTTGATTTTGAAGAAGACCAAAAAATAATAAATGAGCGAGAACAACGAGAAAAACAAAAACAAGAAGAGTACAAGGCGATCGAAGAAGCAGAACGAATAAAGAAGATCTGTAGAAAATTAAGATGTACCTAGAAGAGTATATATCTAAACATACTTGATCATTATTCACCCTCTCTGCTGCTATAAATTAAACATCCAGTATAAATATTATTAATAAATGAATATTGGAGAACCACACTCAGCTAGATTAGCTCGAGAGTGATTACAGGAAATTATAAAATATTTACCCGTCCTGATTTAGTTAAGCAACAACTACAATCACGTCAGGAATCTCAAGTTGAATTTGCAGAGGATACAAAGCAATTATTTAAACCTATTACAGAAACAACTAAAAGTCTTCTTCCTAAGTTAGAGAAAACCGCTGAAGCAACTGGAAAAATAGCAGAGCGAACTAAGAAAACGAAAAAGATTTTACTGAAGCTTTCAGGTGAAATAGCTGCTGCTCAACCAATGCGAGAAATACTTGAAGGTATTGAACAAGTTCGTGGTGAAATAGGTGATATAAAGGATCGTACACAAGAACCAGAAAAACTAGAAGAAGAACAAACAAGAGAAAGAACTGATATAAGTGACAAATTTACCGAAGATGCTATTATTGGTATTACAGGGGCTAAAAATGTAGAAGAATTAGCTCAAATTGCTGTGAGAAGCTATAATGATCGAGGACAGTTTTTAAAACCTGAATATGCTGATAAAAATGTAAGTCGTGAAAACTGGTACAAATGGATATTTCGTACACATTACAAAGTTGATCAGGCCAGAAATGATGATCCAAAATATATGGAATATATTCATACAGTAGATAATTATATTTCGTTTGTACAATTACGGCCAAAACAACAACAATTAATTCAACAAAAACAAGGAAAAAAAACAAGGAAAAAAACAAGGAAAAGAACCAAAACCATTTGAGCAATCACTTCGTGATTATCCAGTATCACCGAAACCAGGAGAGAAAACTGGTGAGGAAGAAGAATATTATAATATTCCTGGTGCAACTGGAAGTGGTTTAGGGAGTGGCCTTATTACTTGTCCCAATAACGTTCTTGCTGATGTTGATCGACTAGAAATCCTTATTGGAGGAAAACGAGCTGGTAATAATTCCCCAGAAATCATTAATGAAGCAGCTGATATTTGCAAACGATTATTTACAGGTGGAATTATGGATATTAATGTATATCGGTCCCTCATTAATGAAATCGCCGATGACTACCATAGTGACTAAGTCACTGGATTGAGTATATAATTAAATACAGTTATTATAATAAAATGATCGTACATAGTACTCAACGTGGACCAACCATGGTCAGGGTAGTAACTTCACGATTACCAGTATACAAAACAACCTACGGAGATGGACTAGGTGATATTGTTCATGGTCTGTTTAGAAGGATAGCCCCAAAAGCAATACCGATTGCAAAGCAACTGGGGATGAAAGCTATTGATGTTGTTCGTGAAAAAGGTATTGGTGCTGTCGGTAATCTCGCTAGTAAAGCATTCTCAGCGATCAAGGATAGACTAACACGATTAATACGCAGACCTGCGGTCCGACCTCAGCCTGTAAAATTACCTAGCACTGAAGTAATGCCTGCAAATATTAGTAAAATAATAAATCAAGCTGCTAATCAAAACCTAGCAGAGTTGGCTGATGTACCATTATCAGAAAAAGAAAAAAATATAACCGCTAGTCTGATAGCAGGAAGTGGTCTCACTTCTCGAAGTGGTCTTCGTTTTAGACGATAATAATTATAATAAAGATGTTCAAACGTATATCTGATCCAGCGTTCGACATGGATGCACCAGTGCTCAAGGATGAGTCTGTGCGTGATTATCAATATTATTCTTATGACGCTCGAATTCCAGATCAGCGTGGACGAATTGAACTACAGGTTCAGGATACAAGTAGGTATTTCTTACCCGCTGAGGCATTTATTGAAGTAGAAGGTGAAATTTTAAATAACGCTGTTCCTGCAGCACCAGTAGCATATGGAGATGAAGTTAGGGTTGGTTTTGTTAATAATGGTATTATGGCGTTATTTGATAGCGCTACGTACATGACTGACGGAAAAAATATTGAATCTATTCAGAAAGACGTCGACGTTGCCACAACGATATTGGGTTTAGCAAGATACAGCGACGATTATTCAAGATCGGCTGGCCTGTCAATGATGTTTGCAAAGGATACAACTGATTTTCCAGAAAGTAGAAACGTAACCATTGGTAATGTGAGAGATGCAGGAGGAGCTGCAGATACCACTGCAGTAATATCAATGAATGCAAATTTTAACTTAGGATTTGCAGTACGTAAATCAATGTTAAAAGGTGATAGGAGAGCATTTTCATGTGCGATTCCATTATCACATATCTTTGGATTTTGCAGAAATGTCAGAAAAGTCATTTTCGGAGCTAAGCACACAGTTGTACTTGTACGAAAAGCAACTGATAATGATGCAATCTGGCGACCTGGTGCAGTTGATGTTGGTAAAGTAGTACTAACAAAACTTTCATTGTGGATGCCAGTGATGGCTCCATCAATATCTGAAGAAGACCGGTTGCTATCTTTTATGAGTCAAGGTGGTAAATCAACGTTGTCATGGTTGACAGTGACCACAGATGCTACCCAGAGTAACATTAATGGTTTATTTACATGGCAAATAGCTTCTCAGTAAGGTGTTTCTGGACCGCGACATATATTTATTGCGCTTCAAAATACTGCACGAGTAGACGATCAAGATGAAAGTATAATGATATTTGACAAACTTGGTGTTTCTGAAGTTTCATTAAGGATAAATGGACATCAAGAACCATCCGAGGATATATTACTGAATTTCGATCAAAATCATGTAGCGCGTGCATATCATCGTCTTATGTCGTTTATGGGGCGTGATCAAAACATTGATACTGGTTTACAAATATCACAGTTAGATTTTACAACCTTATAACCGATTTAATACTTTTCGCTCGAACATTTAGATTTAACCAGACAATCTGTAGTCGATATACATTTTCGAGCTCGTGTTAATAGAGATATTGGAGCTATTCCTGATTATAGAGCAATAGCCGTTATGCTCAGCGATAAATCAATGTTGCTTGAAGGTGCTGGTGGACGAATGAGAGTCGTTGATGCCCCAGTAGAAAATATGTAACACGTAATTAGATCATCCATAATAATTATAATGTCATATCATCACGTTAGTGTTACCCTGACTCCTGGTCAGATTAAAAGGCTACAATCAGCATCAAAAAATGACTGTGGAATAAAAATATCGCTAAAAAAGAACAGATGAGCGGTTCAAATAAATTATCGTTGACCGAGCGTCAATTCAGAAACTTCAATGAAGCCAAAACATCAAATTAAGGTATAAAACTTAATCTTTCTGCGGGAGCTATCAAAGACATCGCTAAGACGGGTGGTATATTTCCACTTCTCGCAGCTATACCAGCATTAATAGCCGCTGCAGCCCCAGCTGTTGCAAAAGCAGCTGCATTAGGCGCTGTTGGAACCGCTGCTGGAATGGCATTAAAGAAAGCAACCGGACAGGGAATAAGAAGAACATCCAAAAATAAAGGGAAGAGGTCTAAGATTACCAGGGACCCCATATTCTTACGGAAAGGGTCTAAAACTTCCCGGGACAGTTTACTGATATCGCCTATGTCCAATTTTGATTTACTCGACGCTGCTAAAAAACTAAAAATAAAAAGCTTTAGAGGTGTTTTTATGCGCGATCAATTACCTAGAACTGCTAGCAGTTCTGAAACTGGTATTATTAATCTCGATAAAAACTCTGGACCAGGCACTCATTGGGTTGGATATGCAATTGATCCACGTAGAATTATTTATTTCGATTCATATGGATTAGCGCCACCAAAGGAATTTCTTCATTATGTCAGCAATATTATTGCTCCAATCTGGTATTCAACGTTACCAACACAAACATTAACTGATCCACCAATATGTGGTCGTGAAGTACTTAATGCACTTGATGCTATATCAAAATCAACAAAACCACCTCATAAAGTCGTGCATGAATATGCCACATTGTCACATTTAAACAGACATTGATAAATATAATGGTAGATATTTACGGAAGATCTTCTCGCAAAGCTCAGCAGCAAGGTGATTTATCTAAATATGCAACTATTGATCAGCTCAGAAATGAAATCGATGATTTATTAAATATTACAAGTGTGGATCAAAATGAAGTCGTTGTTTTTCAGGATAAACAAGGACGATTAAAAACGAGTAACATACAACTGCCAGATGTACTCATACGAATTCCTACCGCAGTTGTTGATAATATCGTTATTTTCTCCGATCAAGGTAAAATACAAGATTCTGGTAAGTCAGTTAACGATTTTATCAAGCGAGCTGGTGATTCATTCACGGGTCACATTATCATGAATCGAAATAAAATTATAGACCTTGGAAATCCAACCGTAGATACAGACGCCGCAACAAAAAAAATATGTCGACGATCAAGAATCTAAGTACGTGTTAGTCAACGGTGGTATAATGCGTGCATTTCTCAACATGAATAATAATGGTATTAATAATCTTAGAACACCAGAATCTGATTTTGACGCTGCAACGAAGAAATATGTAGACGATAGCAACATTCCTACGACAACTGCGCTAAAAACAATCAATGACGAAATGACCACACTCAATGGTACTTTTACTAGACATGTACAAACGTTTTTAAATTTTCGTAGAAACATAAACAAATCTGTACATGAATTTTTTGGTGATCCACCAATCGTTGACGTAAAACTAGCCGACGTTAACATGAAACTCAATGATATTGTTAGTGGAATACCTAATATTGTTCAAAAAACTAATCTGATTAAAATTCCTCACAATCAAATCGTCAATATCGTGTACACAGTAGCATCAGGATCAACAACATGAACACCACAAAATAACACTCTCGAACATATCGCAGAAGTAACTGGGTTATACAGGTTATCTATGCACGGTTCGGAAATTACTGCGGCAACTTCATTATCACCGAATGTATATCATAATCCTCTATTGGTGGTGCTAACCAAGAACATCAAAGAAACGTTTACGTTAATATCAACGGAAATACCCCCGAGACGTTACTGGTGGTGCCTAGAGTTCGTAGCTGAAACTTAATTAAATGACGTTGTTAGTATAATGAATCAAGTGACTGAGTCACTTATCGACGTTCAACGTCACAGATACGCTCAAGTATGTGAGTGTCAAACCAAACTAAAAAATATCATCGACGATTATACAGTAAAAGTAAAAAAATATCGCAGACGTATGGTTGTCATTGATATAATCGTTTACTCAGTTTCCGCTGTTGTTGCTGGATCCGGATTATTATTATCAACTATAACAATGACAGCGCCTGTAGTTATAACAATCGTCGTTTCAACGGCAACATCATGCGCAGGCATTTTCAGTATTATCGCTAAGAAGATAGCTACATGTACAAATGATAAATTGCACGAGTACATAATAAAATTACACACAGCAGCAGCGGCGTATTCTAAACTATCATCGTATCTTTCTGCGTATCTCAGCGATGGTAAAATATCTGATGAGGAGTTCGCAACGATAATGAAAACCTATGATGAAGCATTCAGAATCGCTGACAATAATCAAGGCGAATTAAATAATAACAATAATAATAATGACTGAGTCTTCAGCAGCGTCGCGAGAATTACTTCAACAGATCGTCACTAATACAACACCGTCAAAAACTACAATGATTTCATTAAGTTCGACCAATCCTGAATTTAGCGTTAACTTTCCAACCGCAATTCCTGCAAAAGAAATAGCATTAGCACAGTTACGGGTTTATTATAGCTGGCCTAATATTAGATCAAAACCATTTGGTGGACTACAGCCAAATAATTCATTAGTATTCGCAAATAAGAATAAACCTGATGGAACTCCTGATTGGCAAGTAGTTAGTATTCCAACTGGCAGTTATCAGATAGAACAGATCAACGATGAATTTCAACGCAGAATTAAATCCATTACAGGAAAAGAATCCAAAATAGCGATTACTGTTTACGAACCAACATAATCAGCAGCGATTGAAATAAATTCCCCTGATTATCTCGTAGACATTTATCAAAGTTCGATTAGATCAGTATTAGGATGGCCTGATGTTCCACCGGTTTATCAAGGACCACCAGAACCACAACGATCTGATTTCGTCACGGATAAAAGAATATTTATAAAACTTCCAGAATATCGAAAAGTAGAAGAGGCTTATCCATGGCAACAATATTTAAGCGAAAATAGAGTTACACATTATATAGATAGAATAGGTTCCTATTTTACAAAATCAATTTCTGATGAAGAGAAAAATGAAATAATAACACTTGATATTGATTTAATAAATTCATATGCTAATACAATTAAATCTGAACATGAACGTGTATTTAATAATCTACAAAATTTATTTTCAAGCATTAATGTTTCTTACAGCGATGATTTAAAAAAATCAAATAATTGCCTCAATACAACATTTGAATCAAATTGCTTCAGACTTAGAGTTTATGAATAATGTTATTGTTAACAGAGAAAAAAGATTAGTAACCCCATCTCAAGCTGCAACTATAAGTTACATAGTTAACAAAGACGATCCAATTCAGCGTGTTCCACTCAATCGTTTATTTATAACAGTATTTCTTAAATATTTCGGAATTACGCGAGAACAGCTATCAACATTTATAATTCCCGGATTTAACTGTGAAGAGCTAAAGAAATCAGTTAATGATTTTATTGATGAACAGTTTAAAAGAATATGTGATTCATGGAGAAAATTAAGCCCACCACCGGTTATTCTTAAACATAACAACGATCCATACGGTGGAGGCCGTCATATATCGCCAGGCATTGTTAATATAACATCAACAATCGCGGTCAATCTAGTATGCGATGCAGTTGATAGTAGTTATCAAGTAGACCTTGAGAAATCTAGCCAGGCCCAGCAAGGTTATATATTATATACATTGTCACCTCAAGTGGCTCCCGGGTGGTTAATTGTATCTGAACCAATTAACCCCGTTTATCTACGTGTACATAATCCGTTATTGACGAGAATAAATTTCAAACTTACTGACCAGACAGGATACATTTTGGATCTACGAGGAGAATCATTTAATATTAATTTGTATATACGCTCGTAGAGTAAATATTGCAGTTGTCGTACTTATACTAATGGAACCCAACAGTACATGTGCATCTAGGATTGATAGCACACCAACATTGTTTTTGATAATAATAAGTATTTTTACATATTGTTCGTTTAACGAATAAATTCTTTTGCAATCGGCGCATTATTCAGAAAATATTATAGATCTGAGAAAATTTACTTGTTTTATGTTATTTTTGCTTGTTTTTTAGTCATTTTTGCTCGTTTTTTTAGCTGTTTTTTAGTCAAATTTCTAATTTCGTACGGGTCAAACCCCCAGGGTTTCTCTAAATGATTTTCGTGTTTTTTTGACATTTCTTCCTAAAAATAACAAATTTCGAGCAAAAAACAACAAATAATCACTAAAAAACGAGCAAAAAGTGATCAAAATTATACATGTTTGGAAAGAAAATGCTGAAAAACACGAAAATCATTTAGAGAAACCCTGGGGTTATTGCCCTCAGAGTGCTTCACAATCTAGTCGATTTTCGTTGATTTTTGGGCACTTTTCATGCAAAAACGAGATTTTCGAGCAAAAAACCGGCAAAAAACGAGGTTTTTGAACAAAATCAGCAAATAAAAAAAAACACTAAATATTTTAATCAGCACAACATGTTCTAATTTGTAACTGTAACGTCATTGCTTGTAGAGTCCTTGGCAGGTCTCTATCTACACATTTATTATACATTTTCTCTCAAAACGCAGATAAAAATTATTTTTTTCACTGATTTTCTCATGGTAATTGATTATATAATAAAGCGCGATAACTCTGCTCTGTCTCTGTAGAGCAAATTAAACGATTATCTCCCTACTACGTGTTATTTATAATCGAGTTATTTCAGTCTCTATACAGACAAGATATATATCGTTTTAAGATAATTATTTAGTGATCTATCTGTTCTCTGTAAGCAATTAGCTGTTAGTGAATCAGTAATTTGTAACAGAGAGGGATATTGATGCATCTTTTAACTCTGATAACTTTAAATTCACGTCAGTTTTATATACTAAGTACGTAGAGTTATTTTTAGCTCTAACACATGTATTTTGACCTTAACGAACGATACTTGCTGAACCGGTGCATTCATTATATTATTATATGAAAATGTACCGATTCCGCAAGCACAAATACCATGTGCGGAAAGTGTACATTCATTATAATTATATGAAAATGTACACTTTCCGCAAGCACAAATGCCATGTGCGGAAAGTGTACAATCATTATATTATTATATGAAAATGTGCCGATTCCGCAAGCACAAATCATGATGTGGAATCAGCACATTCATTATTATTATATGATAAATGTGCCGATTCCACAAGCAATTATATGCCAAGTACGTAGAGTTATTTTTAACTCTAACACATGTATTTTGATCTTAACGAACGATAACTCATACAGAAAATGTAATGTGCGATTATTTTATTAATTTTGAAAAATTGAAGTAAATTCACGCTACAGTTCTACATTCTATTAGTAATACAAGTCCTGTGAGACAGCGCAAATATTTTATATACTTAAATTTAACTGTATTATTGATAAGAGAGCGGTGGCCGAAGTGGTAAGGCGAGTGGACGTAGATCGAAGTTCTGTAGACTCTCTCGTGTTCGAGTCTCCAAAAATGCTAAAGATATATTATCTTGCATTTGGCGACTGATGCTATTTATTGGGGGAACCCGGAGAATTTCCTCGAAATCTACAACAGACAAAATACACTCTCCTACCATACACCCTTGTGGTGGGTGTACTTTTTGCACTCCCCGGGGGTTTGTATGGGGGGAGAGTGTACAAAATCTGTTGGACGTAGACAAGATTCTCCCGTCATCACCATTTGTATATATTTCATAACCATACAATATATGTTTGTGCCGTCCATAATCAAATCAAAATCATAAACCATTTGTATATATTTCATAACCATACAATATATGTTTGTGCCGTCCACAAAAACAGTCCCCCATGGGGGACTACTACTTTTGTAAATATTTTTTATTTTAAAGAAATAAATATATATATAATGAACTATGAAAACATTAATGATATTATTTCTGCTATTGAAAAACTAAAACATGACGGAATAAATCTCTCTGATAATCTTGATCCTCAGAAAATTATGTGTGATTTTGAATCATTACAGCAACGAAAATTTGAAAATAAATACACATTACCTTCCAATTACAGATTCGTGAAATCGATTTATCAGTCTATGTTAGAATCCTTGGCAATGGTAAACGACACACAGGTAAAGCTATTTGCACCTCTTGCACGTTCAATCGAAAATATCAGATCCGAACTATCTCGTGAATACGAAAGAAAAAAGATTATGGACAATCGTATAATGCAATTGAGAAAGATTATGTTATCTGATTCTGTCAAAAGTGACACTGAGAGCAGCGACAGTGAAGGTGGACCTATAACTGTGGTGATTGCTAAACAAAAACCTTGGCAAAATTGACAGTCGAAATATATACAGTAAAAATTTTTTGTTTTGAAGAGTTATTTGACGTATTCAAATATTATCTGCTGGTTGTATTTTATTGAATATGCAGATTTGTATGTTTTATTTGCAACAAATTGTACCGATCGTGGATGTATGCTAAAATATTTGCCTGCTGCGTTTATTGATGGTAAAGTTATTTCTTGGCCTGTTTCTGCATTTATGGATTTAATAGCTCTCTTTTTGAATATTTTACACGCTCCTGTATTTCCACGTCTAGAATTCTGACTCTGTGTGGTAACTTGCAGGTTAGATAAATGATTATTCTGGGGATTCCCATCAAAGTGGTCAACTACAAGTCCGTTTTTAATCAATCCAAAATAACATTCAAAGATGAACCTATGTGAGAAATAATTTTTACCTCTACCAACACTGAATCTAAAATGACCAAATTTATCAAGACTACCGACTGTTTTTTTTGATCGGCAGTTCCTGATCACGCCATCACGAGACGCTTCATAATTTTTGATGATCGGATGTGCTACAAATTCGTTTTGTTCCATTTATATAATAATATTATTTGTCTAAATCATTATTTTGAAATCTGGCCAGATAATCCATTGCGGTTTTTATAGGGGGTTTACCTGACAATGTCAAGATATTATTTTTTTTTTTTGTCATAATAACGTTTCAGTTCTCTATATTTTTTACCGCCGCATTTTACACATAATTGAGTTTTTCCTCTGACTCCAGTACCACACTGAACACATGGTTTTGGTCCTGTACTTCCATCTTTGATACTCTGCATGTGATTTCCGCAGTATTTGTTTACACATGGTTTATCACAATGAGAGATATGTCCAAGTTTAAGCCAAACGCACTTATTCCTTGTTTGAATCATTATATATATACTAAAATTCAATTTAAATATTTGTCTTAATTATAATAATGGAGAAAGTATCCGAAGTTGAGCCTTATAGACCTAGATTTGATCTTGACAGACTACCAGAATATAAATTTAGTGTTTCGATGCAAGATCTAGCTTTAACGAATGCGGATATAACTAAACGTATCCGTGAAGCCAAAAAGGAATTTCGTGACGATGGTGCTGCTCATGTGTGGTCAACATTCAGGATCGGAAATACCGTTAATATGATGAATGACAAACGAGGAAAAGTAATTATTAACCACCTTGATAATCAAAAATATTTTATTTTAATAAAATTTATTGTAAATACAGATGACGATATTTGGATTATTCGTGATAAGCGTGATCCAGTACATGTACAGTCGGGAAATAATATTGTTCTCTTAAATAATAAATCCAAACCTGGAATACTGACTGGTATTGATAAGCCGTATTATGAACAAAGGTATCCTGTGACTGCTGTTGTCTATGCAATATATCCGCTGAATGCTAAACCTGACGTTAAGGATCTCAAACCGATGAGACTGTCGAGAATAAACTGTGTAGCTGAACGAGTTACAGAACATTTTACAAATGCGATACGTGGTAATGGCTTGACAGATTTACGACGTAAAAAATAAATACATGGGCAGAAACAGTTAAAGATACTGGAGCATCTATTAAAGATGTTGCTGAGCTGGGAAAGCTATTGAAATTTCCAATAACAGTGAGGACGTTAACAGGAGAGATTTTGTATAAATCAAAATATGAATCAAGAGGAGCTTCGATAGATATCGTTGATCATAACGCACATGCATGGACTAATGCTGTAACAATATTTCCACGAGACAGAACGGTTAAATTTTATGGTGGTCATATATTTGATTTTATCAGAAATATCAGTAAAAGTGACCCTGTGTCTGTTTGGTTATTTCAAAGTTCAGAACATGATTACGATCATTTTGTACGGCCTAATGGTGATATTTATCGTACAGAATCTCTTCATGAAGAAATGAGAAATCTTGCACTGAAATATACTTTTGACGATGTCAAAGTTGGAGAATTATTAAATAATTGTTTTACCGTACCATCGGTTGCTGCCCATTTCGCTCAGGAGAAAAACTCATGGAAACCGACACGATCGGAATTTCTTGAAGATGTCCAGAACAGTTGTATAGAATATGGTCAAGGTGGATTATGGAATACCAAATACGACTATAGTGACGTTATCTCAGTTGATATGGTAGCATGTTATCCTGGGAGTTTTCTTGGATATGGAGAATGTTCTAAATACTTTAAGAGATTTGGACATCCATCACATGAGATGACCAGAGTAGCGATAAATGGACCTTTACCAGATTTTGACTTAACCGGATTTGCCTATATAGAATCATTCGAGTTCGCAGAAGATCTCCATGCTATTACTTATGCTTGGTTTGGAAGACATTTTTCAGAAAAATGTTGGGTTCCAATAGTACTATTGCGATATATGCTTGATACTGGAATTTTAATATCGTTGAGAGTAAATGAAGCAATTATATCGTATAGTCCACAGAAGCAAGTTTGGTTACCAGAGCCTGTCGATGATACCAGGAAAGAATTTCCTGATCTTGACGAAGATGACCGTAAATGCAGGGACAGACATGATGAAAAACTTGCAAAAGATCTTGGTAGAAAGATAATCGGTAAGTTTACTCAAGGTAGTTCATACGATTATAAACGACACTGTACAAGATTGATTATGGACGATGCTGAACTAGATTTTATAATCGCTGATACAACGGAGAAAAACACATTTATAAGCCGATGTAATACTTATTTATCAGATGGAAC